>CAAE01012247.1:182913-197265 GCA_000180735.1 Tetraodon nigroviridis
GGGGGCATTTTTGCCATTGTCCAGTGGCAGCTGAGGAAGAAAGGTCTAAACGATGAACGTATGAATCCGTTTGTTTGCCTCTGATTTCCAAACAGGATCTTCACGACCACCCGAAGCCCTCCGGTTAGCTATCCGCGGTATTTACCTTGTGTTTTTCTTCTGGGGCGACCCTATCCCACCGTGGCCTGGAGGACTTGCATATCTTGCTGTGAGACTGGGGAGAAAAGCAGAAAAGAGGACGGAGAAACCGTTAACGCAGTCGGAGGAAGAAAAACAGCAGCGGTTAGCATGCTGGGAATTTCCAAATCCATGCCTTAACGCAATAAATGAGTGAGAGGATGCATTCAGTTAGCGGAGGGCAAGAAAGAAAGAGTTCATTAAGAAAGAGAGAAGAGAAGCGTCCACTGGAACCGTGTGTGTGTGTTGATTTCTCACATGATGGCCCGCACATGTTTCTCACGGCGTGCTTATGACTCAGCCAATAACGGTCCTGGAAGCCAGTTAAAGTATAAAGGCCTGAGGAATTTACACGACCGCTTGAGTTTGCAGTAAAAAAAAAAGAACCACACACACACGCACACACACACACAAGAAAGGAGACAGCGATGAGGGAAACACCCACGCTACCAGTCCAAGGTGGACAGAGCGCCACGCGCGCTGAGTCACGCGCAGAGACGGGAAATAGCGCGGCCCTGTCAGGTCAGAGCTATGACAGGAAGTAGTTAAAGGGCCTTTAATCATCACGTATATGGTGCGTAAACATTTAAAAAAAAAAAAAAAAAAAAACACTGCTGTGGCACGGCCGTTGTTTACTCGTGGAAGTGTTCTGACCGTAAAGTCCGTGATGACTCCAAGCTACGGGCACGTTGCCCGCTGGCCGCTAAGAGCCGAAAGGAATTTCTATTTATGGTTAGCGTTCAATTATGTGGATGCAACTGCTCTTTAAACAATACTTGTAACTGTAAGGGGATTTTCATTTTTTTATTGCGAAAAACATACACAGCACAACAGAACACTTTAAAACTCTCATGGGAAAAGGAGGCTTTTAGCTTTGATAACAGTCCCTCGGCTAACATAATGCTAGCAATAAATTCAGACATTTTTGGGAATTTTCTCAGCTATATAAGGATAAATAAAATTAGTCAAAACTAAAATTAAGAAAGAGAAAACTATGCTAAGCAGCGAATGGTCTCAGGAAAAGGCACGGTTATAGATATATACGATATATTAATTTTATACATGCAAGGTTTCCATTGAATGCCAAGGATGAGCGTACCTTTCCCGGGCTGAGAATTGGCAGGAAGTTGTCCGATCTAGAATCTCGGGCCTCTCAAAGTCTCAAACTGAGCTCAGCAAAGACCCGTCAAGCTTCAGCTGAAGGACAGAGGAAGCTACAGAGGGACGTTGGCTTTTATGCCAAGCGGACACAACTTGTTCTCTGTTTTACGACTGTGGGCTGAATGTTTGGCGTCTACGACTGCGAACGGACGGGCGTAAGCAGACGCCAACATCATGAATAATCAGCGATAAATCTCATCCTGCATCTCTTTCCGGGGACTCAGGGTCACTTCTGAACCGCCTGCGATGAAGTTCTTCTTCTAAATGACCAATGAAGTTCATGATGCTATGCTAACGAGCCGCGGAACACAGAAAGAGTGAGTTCGGGGGCAGTTTGAGACAGGAATAAAAGGCTAATAATGAGGGACGTGATACATGACGTGCTGGTTAATGGTGTTTGGCGACTAAATCTGCTCTTCGCTTCCATACATCCACACTCAGACACACACGACACACGCTAATTACATCATGGTGATAGATTCTGTGGTCTATTAAGTGGCCTAAATGCCAGTTAGCCTAAAGAAATGACAAATCTTAAGGGTGCAATTAATGGTGCCCGCCGCACACGGCGGTCTGCTGATATACAGATGTGTTTTAAGGCGTCAAGTTTTTGTTCTATCTGAGCCGATTAACAAATGAAAAACACCACACACACACATACACACACGCACACATATACCCTTGAATTTCTGTCTTTGTGCAGGCCAGCTAAAATGACCCCGCTTCACAAAAATGTCCTCACTTTGCTAGTAGAACGAGTAAATGTAAGCTAAGACAAGGCAACACACACACACACACACACACACACACACAGACAGACATAAAACAGCAGTATCTCTGAGTAGAAGAGGAACGGGCACCCTCTGTCACTTTTAATCCGATCCAGCATGCATCACTTAAGTGATTAACGGTCCGTAACACGTGCACGCCACATTGGACGCCATCGCAAACCCATTAAAGGTGCATAATATTGGTTCCATCTCCTCTGTCGCCGCAGCACTAAATCCACTTCCACATGCGGGCCGAGGCTTTCAGATCGGGAGCGGCGGTCGCCGGGGGCAACGGGTTCAGCACGATGACGGCAGCTGAAGTCTCCGCGGTACTTTCAGCCATATGCCGGATTATTTCTAGATTTATGCAGACAGTCAGACACGGCTGAGGAAGAGGATGAGAAACAAAAGCATTTACCAGTTCATGATGCCGCGGACACTACGCCATTCTCCTCAAATGTTAAAGAAAAAAAAAAACGAGAAAAAAAAAAAATCAAATCCAATGCCTTGAGGCTACACAAACACACAGAGCACACGCTTGAACTCTACCCGCCGGACGAGTCGGGCTTTGGCTTCCTGTCGCGAGACACGATGGTGGGCAGGCGCGATGGGCGCAGAGCACGGGGTCGAACCGTCCGCCCCCGGACATGGCCGGTTAAAGAAGGAAGGGTTTCCGATCGGGCCTTCGGCAGCACTGGAAACCTCGCCTGGCTCCAGGCGGTCCTGATCTGACCGGTGGGGGAAGTTTCCCCTCAGACACACCCGCACACACACACACACACACACAGTGGGGTAGCAGGTGCTTTCTATAGAAAGCTCTGTGCAGCAGGCTAAGAGTGTGTGCCTCTTGTAACGTCACACACACACAAACATCAATCATGTAACACCCAGCCTTGTTTTCAAACCCTTACCATCCCAACTAACCCCTTAACCCCAACCCAGGCATAGCTACATGCCAGGTTTTCTGTTTCACCAAGCAGAAAACACCTTCCCCAAAGGGAAGCGGGACCCCAAGCAAAAGCGGTCTTTATCGGTAGGACAGAAATCCGAAAGCCTGAATCCGTCCCTCGATGACTAGATTTGGCCGCGCTGACCCCTAAACCCAAACCCAAGTTTCAGCCCTCAAACCGTCCTTTGAGGCTGTGGGGACCAGCTGAAATGCCCTCACTTTCCGAAAAATGCCCTCATGTTGCTGGTAGGATGAGCATTTTGATTTGATTTGAGTCAGTAAGCAAAACAAGAACACACACACACACACACGCGCGTACACACACACATCCCACCAGCAGCAGCAGTGCACTCAGAGTTCAAACACCTCCTGATTCTCACCGACACTAACCCCTCTCTGTCAACCAGCCTGTTAAATATACATTTTTTTCCTAATCCCAGCCCTGATTTTCTCTTTTTCCCCCCTGGAAACATTCAGCAAGATTCTCCACACCCTTCCAGACGTTCATGAACGGGAGCAAAGGAGGACGCGGAGCGCAGATGAATGTCTTACTTTATTGCTGACAGACACGGATTGATCCCCTGACCTCCTCCGCGGCCTTCAGCATTCAGACGTGATGAACTTATCAGGCCGAGGGAGGCGGCTGGAGGTTGGCTGGGCAACCAGGAGGCCAGAGCCTCCATCTAGGACGAAGTGGGGCCTCTTCTCTTCTAACCCTATCTGTGCAGAATTGCCTCCCCTTCGCTTGTCATCAGACGCTTAAACTCATAGTGAGGGAAACAGCTTTTTTCTAATGATTTATTGGCCTCCTGTGTGTGTGCGTGAGTGTGTGTGTGTGTGTGTGTGTGTAATGTGTCGTGTTTGTTAATCTGGCATGTTTGTAATTTTAGACCCATGTGTGTTGATGCGTTCGAGTGCCCTTTCCACCTGTCGTGGCAGTGTGGGAATGTAGGGCAGCTGTGGCCTTAATAACCTCTCCGCAACACACACACACACACACACACACACACACACACACGGTTGCTACCAATTTCTAGCTCACACAAACAGAGCGCGGCTACAAAAACACCCCAACTGTATCGTTTTACTCTTTAAGTGCTGCGACGAACTGCTCTCATTGTGCCGATTTTCCGCTCATCCACGCTCACACGCGCAAAAAACGGAATCCGGCTCATGCACGGCATCCTAGGCCCTTCTTCAGATGTCCCCCCGCCCGCCCCCCTTAAGCACGCACCATTTATTTTTGTCACATGGGCAGGGCTGGTTTGTTTTTACTCCACGCTAGCCACCCGCGGTTCAAAATTGGCCAGCATGCAAACTTTGATCCGACGTTTGGCTACAAAACCCAATTCCAACGCGACCTTTGACCGAGACCCCAAGCGGCGATCTTTCCAGGTGCCCTACCTGGACTGCATTTCTTGCGTTTTGAGGCCGCTGGAGGACGAGGCGGTGCTGCCGGTCTGCTGGCTGAGCTCCACCAGGGACTGGTAGTACTGCTGCTGCTGTTGCTGCTGCTGTTTATAACGGGACAGGATGAAGAAGAGACCCAGGATGCTCTTCAAGTTGCCATTCCTGATCTCTGGCGAGGCGAAAGAGAAGGAAATCGTTAGTCTCTGACTCATTTCACCTTGTGGATCTAGTCTGTGTTTATTGATAAATATATAGAGGGATCTCCAGCGTAGTTCAACTTGGGCAAAACTTTCAAACAAATGCGTCTCTCAAGCTTTTGGTATTACAGAATTAAATGCTGAATCAGCGAAGGAGGGGGAATTGATGGCTGTGGTCAGCTGGAATGAACATTCTCATCAAACCTCCTGCGAGCAGGAAGCTCAGCAGTCGGACCATGGAGGCATTTTGCTCCTTCGTTTTTCAACCGGACGTGCCTGTAATACTTTTTCCCCGACAGCCAGGGCTGGGGGGTTTGGTAACGAAGCCCAGTGGTGGGGGGGGGGTCCCCCCGAGCAGTATGGACTAACCTGCCCTTCAAGGACAAAAATGTTGCTCAAATAAAAAGCTGCTGACAGTGTGACTTATGTGGGCATGATGAATACCAGGCGTGACGCTTGTATTAGCAATTTTTGGCAATTTTGTTGACATTTAAGGCAAAATTCATTAAGAACGCCGCTCAGACGATCGAAGATCAACTCCGCCGTCAACTCCTTGCAATGCTTCTGGGCAAAAACAGTGCTGGCTGTTTACTAATTTTGCGCTTGAACGCACCCCATTGTGCTTTTTTTTCCCCCCTATTTCCTATTCTTTCTTATGAAGGTCTCGGCTTTGCCAATGGCTACACGATCAAGTAAAAGACAACCGCATTGTGGGACATTGTCAAAGTCGCCCCGTGGGACATTTCACATCGGCGCTGCGCTGACGTTTTATCCTTTAGTGGCGTTGAGCCGCTAACAGTAACCGCTTCTCTCTGGCTCGAGCTCAATGGAAACGTGCCTTTGCATGTGAAGGCCCTTTCAAGCTGCTGACACGGTTTAACCGAATACGTTTTCTTCTTTTTTAAGGAGGTTAGATCGTGAGTGGCTTGTTTTTCTCAGCCAGTCACGGATCTATACCGAGGGCTGTGTTCAAAAGAGCTAATGAAATCAAAGCTAGTTTACGCCTACTCTGATCAGCAGGGACAGACTTTATTGTGGTTAAAAGGTCAAAGCCTGGGTCGTCCAACAGGATTGTAAAGAGATTTAATTTAAGAGAACTTTCAATTACCAAAAATAAGCTTGAGCAACCTTCCTATGGCGCATTATACTCATTTTACTCCTTTTTTCAGTTCGGTCACGTTGCATACATAAAGAAATCTGCTCGGCAGAATCACTTCACACACAACCTGAGTCTTTTACTGTTACATCATAAAAAAATTTCTCTCAACGAAATGAGCTGTTCCGGAACTTTCGCTTTATGGCCTCTCAACAGAGAGATGCAAAGAGCCCCTGCACACAAAACAGTTGGGCATCGTTAAAAAAACCAAAAGAATAATAACAACAATAAAATCCCATTATGATAATAAAGACTGTGTATACCGCCTCATTTAAAATGTGAAAAAAGCAGGGACAAAAAATCAAAAGTAGACAGGACAAACAGAGCGACGTGCTAATGTTGACACCAGCAAAAAAAAGTCACTTGAAAAGGCCTGGTTTGAAAATTCCAGGCCCGGCGAGTCACTTTGCTGTTTTTAGAGCTGCAGAGTGTTTGAGGGTGGGGTTGGAGGGTTTGCAGAATATAGAGCTGTCGGTCAGTGGGTTAACCTAGTTTTCGCTGCTACAGGGTTCAAGGACACATGTGTCCCCCTGAGAGACGCATAAATCAGGCACAGACAGGCTTGGAATGATGGCCGGAGGAGTCTTCCACTCGAGTAGCTGAGATGGAGTATTAAAAGATCCTCCTGATGTGGGGGTTCTACTCATTAAAGCAATGAACTTGACCTTACTTAAAACAGTAAAATGCAGACAGTGGCCTGAAACGGCACTCAAAACATTCGGTTGGGTTAATTTATTTGAATTTGGAACAGGGTTTTCATGGAAATATCAGTTTGGGAGCCATCGCATGATGCTGAGGTCCAGGTTTGGCTCATCGTTTTATTTCGGAGGGCTGTAAAAAAAAGGAGGCGAAAGCCTGCTTTGGAGGGTTTTATCCCTCTCCAATCCCCTTTGATACGCTAATGATCACCTATGCTGCCATCGCGAAAGAGATGGAGAAACCCTCTGTGACACCACCGCGGTAAATTCCATTGCGGTGAAGTCTAAAAGTTCTGTGTAAACGGGTTTTTGCTTTTTTAAATCTTTTTGAAGATATTTGGTGCTGTTAAGAAATGGAAATCTTGCCGAAGAAGGCCTCAGTGAAACCAAAATGGATTTTCCAGAAATTGGGAATACGACGGTAGAGGATCCTTCTGATGCTCCGCTAATTTATTCAATTAAAAAAGCTCTTGATTCTTCTTACCTTCTGCTGAAAGCCCTTGGACATTCACTCCTCTGGCGTCCAGGAAGCTGAGGCAGGCGTCCACATTCTCGATCTGGTGAGAAGACGAGCGGCAGTGAGACACAAAGGACAGACGGAAGGAGGAAAAAAAAAAAAAGGCGGATGTCACTTAACATTTGCCGGAGGGTTTAGGGGTCGGGAACGATCGGCGTTATTCCCCATAAAGCACGTCATTGTGTGGTCGCGGCCCGCGACCTCTGCTCGACCTCTATAAATCCAGCATCGTGATATACTGAAAGCAGTGTATCGCCACCTACACACCCCAAGGCCAGTGGCACGTCGCCAGCGAGCGCGAGCGCTTGCAAATATTCACACATT
Organism: Tetraodon nigroviridis; assembly: GCA_000180735.1. Lineage (NCBI taxonomy): Eukaryota > Metazoa > Chordata > Actinopteri > Tetraodontiformes > Tetraodontidae > Tetraodon > Tetraodon nigroviridis. Next base: position 190,273 of record CAAE01012247.1, read on the forward strand.
TTAGGTTCAGGCGCATAGCAACCAACAGCAGGGGTCAAAGGTCAGCGCGTTCTTACCTCATCAGGCCAGGAAACTCAGATGGAGCCATTAATGAGCGGCAATCTCTCCAGAGCTGCCTTTCCTCTCTGCTCTTAATCACCGTCCTCGCATTTACTTATTAGTGGGAGGAAGATCTCAAAGAACCAGAACGCCGACTCACGTCCGCGCAAGGGCGGCGGAGGCGTCTGCCTTTGTTTCTCCTTTCACTCCAACAGCAACCGACCTTTGTCTGTATCAGACATTTCGGGCTTTATAAAAAAATCAACAGAAGAGAACTTTTCTTGTTCCTTTAGCGACCGTGCAAATCAAATCCCTCTCGCTTGCACAAAAATGCTAGCATCAAATGCTACCGAGCTACAAGCTCTTCAGATTAGGGGGCCGGCGGCCCAGCGAGTGCTTGGAATTCTGGAGCAGTATAAGTGGGGATGGGCGCAGGAATCTGAAATAGCTTGTTGGATTCTGCTGAGTCATGGTTGCATGTCCTCCGCTATGCTGCCTGATCGCTAATCAGCAAGCTCGGTATGGTTTGATTTTAAGGTAAAATAAAGGTGTTCCTTTTTTTGCAGTTAGCCAATGCTGAAGAAGTCACTTAGGAGATTTGTGTGACACTCACTTACACCCACACACACACACACACACACACACACCAAACAGAGTTTCTCCATCTGCCCAACGCCACGTGGTTCCCTTCAAATGTGGTCAGCGCTGTTGTTTGCGTCAGACGGGCTGCAAATATACAACCACGTGTGCTCGCGGTCACCAGCCTGTCTGACTGTCTGAGACTCTCTGAAGTTTGCGGAGGCCTTTATGGCACACGTGCAGATCGCTTCATTGTTTTTATAATGAGGAACGGTTGCAAAAGGAGCAACTGCTTCTATTTTATTAAAGACAGATAATAAAATTTCCAAGGTTTTCAGCTCAGGCTAGTGTTTTTCTGAAAAGATGTAAACAAGTGGAAGGACAACCTGGAAGGTGTTCTGGTGGTGCTGAGCCGCCCGTTTTGGGTCGGAGGTTTGGCTTTCGCGGTGTTCCGCAAAAAAAGGAGGTTTTTGAAGTAAAATCAAAGCTGTTTCCTTTTTTTCTCCGCGGACCTGGGCATAATCGGCATAAGCCGGTAAAAGCAATTTGGAAAAGGGAATTTCGATGAGGTTCAGACGATCACAAAACACTTAAAACGATGGGGGGGGGGAAAGAGAGGTGGCACACAAACACATGTGCAGCACACGCGCACTGTGGGCGGGTAACTCGCCACAAACCATGAAGCAATAATTAAGGGGAGCTGGTAAATTTCTGGAATATTCAGTTTCCTTCAGAGGTTCATTTACAAACAGTATCCGAAAAATACCAGCGCTGAGAAAAGAGATCGCATTTCTATTTTCCAAGATCAAATCTGCAGATCATTGAACGCCTGATGCGCCACGATTCAATTAAAGCCGCTTTAAAATGCTCCCATGTGCTAACCGTTTATTTTCTTTGCACCATTTTACAAAACAGGAAGTGCGGTTCAAGAAAATCGTGAAAAGTCCAACATTAGCGTGACAAAGTACAAAGACCCGTCAAGGTGGCTAACCACAATATTTCCCTATATGCCACCTTGTTTCCTCTAGCACCTACATGCTAAATGCTATGCGCTTTTACCACATAAAGAAAGTTGCTACCTTACTGTTATAACTAATAAAGGGGATAGTTTATGTATCATTGGGTCATTTAGGCCAATTAGAAGTTGATTGATTTGTGAATCTCTGTTCGGGTCTTTCGAGATTCTTGCATCCTTGTAACTGAAAGAAAACCGAACTCGGTTGTATTGAGCAGTCAGAAATGAGAAAAACCAAACTGATCATTTTGCACTCTGTTTACGTTGGATAGGGTGTCTGATAACTTATTACAGCAGCATTTTCACTAAGTATTTCAATACTTTTCCATTGCTGGTTTTCTAAAAACGGGACTCAGTTAGCCAAAAAAATGATACGCCGGCTGCATGTGCGTGTTCGTAGCTTAGCGCTTCTCACGTTTCGCCCCCCGACTTGTGAAAATGGTGTCGGGTCACGTTGAGGTGGAAGACGACACATGAGGGCTGCGAGTGGAAAAATGTGTTATCCGCAGGATTTGGCCTACAAATGTGAACAGGCCGACATCTTAATTACCTCTTCCTTAAGAGAGAAAACAACCTCTTCCGAGACCGGGCTGGAAAAGCCAGCGTTAGCACATTAGCAAGCTCAATAATTGAAGGGTTTTAACCCCTAATTGTTGGAGATCCACTGGAAAGTTGATGCCGCCTTAAATCCCCTGGTGCCCTCAAATATGACTCATGCTTCAGAGACGAATCTACTTTGACTCGCCTGGCGGTGACGCAGCCGTTCTTTTCAAATGCTGTCGCTTTTGGAATGCGGATGGTTCTTGCAAAGGTTTCCTCCTGTTCAAAGGAAGTCCTTTACTCCCCACTTTTAAAAGGAAAACGCTCGATCACGGTCAGGCTGTGCCCTTCGAGCAAATGTATCTGAAAATTAGGAGTCAGCCCTTAGTAGCTGCAGGTCGTGTACACTCGCGCACGCGAAGGTGTGTGTGTGTGTGTGTGTGTATAAAAGCTTTGGAGCTTTTTTCAACCCTTTTTAAGTCCAGAATCAAAGTTGACCAGTGAATCCAAACAGGTCCATCATCATTTTAGGACCTTCTTTCAACAGATCGAAATCATTTCAAGGTAAAGCTAATATTTAGCTAGCTTTGTCTTGGATGAGGAGAAGCTGCAGTTGAAGCTTCTCTGACTCGTTCCTGGCGCGTGTAGCCTCATTGACGCCAAGCTCATCGCTCAAGCCGAGACGACGAAGCTCTTCGCGGCCAGAAAACACTTTATTAATCATGTCTCGCTAGGCGGCCGTGAAATGCAAACGTTCGCGCGCAGAGAGGGCCAAAAGCAGAGCTGCGTCCCGGAGGGTTTTTTTTTTAATAAGGCGGGAGGTGAGAAGTGTTCCTGTTATACAGGAGCAGGAATCCAAATCCACTCCCTTTCACTTATTTTGACACTTTTGCAAAGCCCAAAACGATTCATTTCAGACAGACGAGGTCTGAGACACCATGAATCGAAGCAGATAAAACTGATGGGCAAGAAGAACTTCCAGGTTCATGTCAGAAAGTTTTGGCCCCTCCGGTGTCAACAAAGTGAATACTTTACACGGTTATTGATCACATCAGTGGACGCCGTCAGGGGTCCTCTGCTCCTTCCAGTCGATGATCTACAAGTCCGTAATTAGCTTCCGAGGCAACCGCATTCTGAACACGCACGATCCGAGATCCCAGATCAAGCTGGATCTGGTGTTTGCTTCTGAAAGATCAGAAAATTGACTTAAAAATGTTTCAGTTTCACACTTTTGCACCTTTCACAAGGGTTAACTGGCATATAAACGCGCGCGCGCACACACACGCGGGGTCGAAGGGCCGCGGAGGGCTGTACGTCTGTGCAGACGATGGCTTCAACTCAAATATTTACAGCAGCAAATGTCTTTAAGGGTTTCCGTGCGCATCTGCTCTCTGCACGTGCCTGCGTGGGAGGCGGCAACAAACCGAGACGGTTAAGCAGAGACGGCCGACAGAGACTAATAACTCACATCTGTCTCATGGGTTAATCCCTTAAATCTCTTTTAGGAAAAAAAAAAAAGCATTATTGGGCTGCTTGACGATGCCATCTCGGAACATGTCAGCATGTGTTGTTGTGGAGCTAGGGTTAAGGCTTACCCTAACCCCAACCCTAACCCGCACCCACAGATCAACAGATCAACAGCCACCCAGAGGCGCTGACACAGCAAATAGATCTTTTACTAGCAACAGATTCGGAATTTAGACCAATGAGGGGGGACTATAAGGCCGGTTTTATCTGGCGAATCAGAGCTTTCTTCACTTACTCCTAAATTTCATGCCGATTTGTGTACCCTGGCGTGAGCCTGGAGGCGTCTGGGTTTGGCTCAAAATGAATGGATCGATATTTCAAATGTTATTACATTAGCAACGGTGTGGGCCGAGGGAGTTCCGAGCTCTGGCTGCTACTCTTTGATACTGCTGATCATCAGGGAATCTAACACTCAACTCTTTACGAGGTTAGCATATCCAAGCACGTGCAATGGCGGCAACTTTTAAAATAATGGTTTGCACAGTGTGCATTTTAACCCTAATAAAAGCACTTAGGGCAGCTATTTGTCACTAGCGCAGCTAAGCTAATACTGCGGGATTCACCAACGTGCATTTCTTTGCGTAGATGTCCAACACACTCTCTCTTTTTTGCTTTTCTGCTTTTCCCAAAAGTGAAGTATCTCCACGTTTTCTCCACTGCGATGGTTGGTTGACAGCTTTAATTTAGCCGTGGAAAATGTTAGCAACATGGGTATTTTTTTTTCCTTACATTTTTTTACCCTCCGTCAATCATAGCGCCAGGCTGTGTAAAAAAGTTAGCACCCAACATTTAACTTGAGCTGGCCATAGAAAACTATCAAGAAAGAAAGTTTACGAAGGAAAAGCAGAGGCTAACCCGGTGAAGAGGAGGCCCGACCATAAACGGGTTGCTCGTGAACCCTAAAGCGAGAGAAAAACACTGACAAGAAAAATAACAAACAAACACATCAGACGATGTGGAAGGAAAAGAACCCCAATTCCGGCGACAAGAAGAAGTTGGGAAAAGGCAGCTTGTTTTTGCATAATTAATTATCCACAAAAGGCGCATCGCAGACAAACAATTTGAGGGTGATCGAGTTCTAGGCTGCATCGTTTCTAACCAACCCCTGACAGAACATCTGCTCATGTCGTTCACGTGTAATGACTTATTAAAAGCTCACAATCGAGCTAAAAGTGAGTCGCGTAACAACGCCCAGGGTGCACCTTTTCCCGCTGCTAAGCGAGCTAGCATGTGATGGAGACAACCTGCGCACCAGAACACACACCTCGCGCAATAAAACCACAAAAAACGCCAGTGCCCACTGAGGGACAGAGAAGTTTGAGGGCTGAAGGGAGCGAACTGGGACTACTGAAGAGCCCGAGCGCTCGAGCAGAAGTTCTACGTGAGCTCTCGAGGCTCATCAAGAACCCCCGGACTGAGGGGCCCATTTTGGCTGATACTAAAGTATTAAATATTAAAATTGCTGACACATTTTTTTGCAGAGAAAATGCAGTGATGCTTTTATGAAGGAATATGAAATCAGTTTGGGGGGAAAGAATGTGTTAAAATGCTCAACAACTACGACTGAAAAGTTTAAGAGTTTTTGTATGCCTGTTGAAATTTTATTTATTAGATATTTATACATCCACTTTCAATAGTTTCAGGAAGAAAAAAGGGGTATATCTAACCATAATGCTAAATTTTGTTAAATTTGATTGTTAGCTTCCAGAAAAAGCTAATTTTCCCTTTCCACTTCTTCTAGAAACCCTACAGTGGTTTTTGAGGAGCAAAACATTACTTTGCTGACTTCTATCTCTGATTAATTGAACACATATTTGGAAAACAACAGATTATAGCTAGAGCTAATTTCAATGATCGCTAAAGCAACCAAGAACAACATTTTAGTGTTCAAACATGGGACCCGTGTCACAATCACTCCAAAAATTTGACTCCCAAGTAAACAACTGCGCGAGAACATCTGCGCTGAAATGACGCTGTAAAAGAATGCAGCGATCCATCACCTAGCTGCTAACTGTTCCATGTTTGGCAAAGGCTAGTGTACAGAATGGAGCTGCATTGTTTCATAGTTTTCAAGGACTTATATGGTATGATCTATAGATGACTTTACTATTGCCAAGACGCACGCACCATAAAGATGAAGAGAGGATGAATTAAAATCCCTTATATAGCTTCAGCTGCTATCGGTCTGACCCGACCATCTGCCTCCGTTTGCTTTCTGCTCCTGCACAACGACATCAGGGATGCTTTGGAGGCCTAGCGTTCCGCGTATTTAATGGCTCCCGTAACCGTCCAAAAAATACCAGGTCGAAAGATCGAATTGGGATGAATGTTATAAAAGCAAAGGGTTGGCGCTAGCTGGCCTAAGCTAGCGACGGAACGCCAGACCTGTGAAGACTGCACTGAGAGCCCCCCGCACCATTTGTCCTCCTGTCAGCCTGCCGCGCAGGCCGCCAACAGATGGAGACCAGATGAAACCGGTGGGCTTTTATAGTCTCCCAGAAACCCTAGACTCAATTAGGCCGCACAGGCAGCAAATCCAAACATTTATGGGGCCAAAGAACCGCGCTGTTTGACTTTTGGAGTGTCAGTGGAAATTATTTAAATCTCTTCTGGGGAAAAAAAAGGTACTGATAAGGGATGGTTTTTTTTTTTTAAATTTTCCTAGAAAAATGTCTTTGTTTTGGTACAATGGTGCAACTCAAAGAGAAATTTTCATTCAATGTCCACAAAAGCGATGAGGGACGATCAAACGTGGAGGGGGAGGATGCAGCACTGCAGTCTAAATGAGATGAGATGAAAGGCGGCAACAGGGGGCGCCGCTGGTGATTGGTTTGATGTCAACTTCTCTCCCCCTGACAGATGTTGCGTCCCTACGTTTTGACAAGCGATTGTTTTTTAAAAAAAAAACCTTCTGCCGAAGCCGCTTTAAAACTCCAGATCCACCCAGAATATGAATAAATGCATGAAAACGAAAAGCGCGCAGTCATCTGTATTGCTGGTAAAACGACGCGCAGCCTGCTAACGACAACTGACTATAATGAGCAGTATTAGCGCTTGTAAGGCTTCGATATTTTCTGCCGAATGGCCCTCTTCTGTCATCATCGGCCTGCTGTTTTCCCTGCCTGAGCTCCCTTCCTGAGAGAAACGAAATAATAAAAAAAAAAGACTTTCATGCTTCTCAGATGCCTGAGTATGCATATATTGCAGGCACTTTAATCACAGATACAGTCACTGAAATGCAAGTTTTTTATGTAGTGGAGAGAGAAGAGATGGTCCATAGATTAAAAAAGTAG
>CAAE01012261.1:0-44231 GCA_000180735.1 Tetraodon nigroviridis
GGCCTGACGACGTCCCCCAGAGAGGCAGAAGAGGGGGACCGGACAACAATGTGGAGCAGATGGCGACAAACACCGGCCGCCCTCCACCTGAGGACTGTTCTTCTGACCCACTTCTGCAGCCAGGCGGAGGAGAGCACCCTGCTCCTGTCTGCTGGACTCAGAGGCCATCAGGAGGCTTTGTTGGCCCCGCCGCTGCGAGGACAACGTCCAGCTCATCCCTCAGGGACCCTGTGGTAGGCTCCTTCATCAGCACCTGCCCGGTGCCCACACGTCTGTGGGCGTTGGGCAGCGTCTGGACAGACAACAAAACCTGCGCTTGTGTGAGCGACGGCTCTGGAGCGCTGCGGTCTGCTCCTTCCATCTGGTCCCATGCTACAGATGATCCTCATCACTTGATCTAATTCATTAGGTCCAGGAAAGTAGAACCGATTACACAGCGGCGCCACAAAAGAGCCCCTTGTGCCCCAGCCGCGATGGCAATCAGCCGCTGTCTTAAATAACATGTTCTAAGAATACCAACGCTGGGACTTCATCTAAGGACGGGCGCGGAGAGCAGAGCGGAGCCTCGCTGAGATAACAGTTCTCTCTTTGTAGGGGGGAGACGGACGCCTCTTTCCCGTGAGACCAGAGTCGAATATTGTCCATTAGGAAAACAGGAAGCGCGCCGTTTGTCGCCGCGCACGGATCTCCCACCAGCTTCTCCGTGTTCCTCCAGCAGAGCGGCCTCAAGCCTGCAGCTCGCCGAGCTGGACCAGGGGCTCGTCCGTCCCCCCAGGTTGGGTCTCACCATCCTGGAAGGAAGAAAATGATGGAAGGGAACAAAAAAACTCCAGCGGAGAGCAAAAACCAATGTTTTCTTCTTTTTACAGGAGGAGCAAAGAGAAAAACAAAGAGGCGGAGGGAAAGTCTTCCACGGCCTCCCGGAGTTGGTTTATTTCTGCCCACTGGGCGCGTTTGCTGAGGTCAGCACCCGGCGGGCACGTCGGACATGAAGTCAAACTCGTTCTGGCCCAGCCAGAGCTCGGGGAGCTCGTTGGCCCGGTCCAAACCCAGCTCCACCACCAGCGACATCAGCACCTCCTCGTCCACGGGGTCAAAGTCGATGATCCCGCCTGCGCCCGCAGCCTGGCCGCCCACGTTGATGCTGACGTTCACGCCGGCTCCGCCCAGGCCTCCGGGCGGCCCCAGGAGCTGGCTCCCGTTGCTCATCGGGGCGGTGGCGAAGCCCCTCGGAGCGCCGCCCGGCGGCGGGTGTCCAGCGGAGGCGCCGGCGAGGTTCTGGTAGTGAGAGTTGAGCTTCTGCAGCTGCATGCTGGCGATGAGGTGCGGCCCCGTCTGCAGGCAGAAGGGCTGCGCTTTGGAGAGCGGAGACCACCGACGGCGAGGAGACGGCGCCGGCGGACGGGGAGAAGGGGACCACGGAGGTTTTGGATGGCGGGAAGTGGAGCAGGGAGCTGAGCGGGGAGGAGGAGGAGAGGTCCTTCATTGTGTTGCCAGGGAACAACAGTGAGGTCATCACCAGGGAGCCCAGGTCCTGGAAGGAGAGAGCGCAAGGGTTACCGCTAGCCCGTAGCCACAGAAGCTAAAGGCTGCAGAGTGGCCCGTTGGGTCCTGGTGGCCCATCAAACCGACGCTGGTCCGACGTGTCTGGGAACGCAACGCTGCTGCTGACCTGCGTCCCCGGACGGCCGCATGACTCGGCCCGTCTGAGCCACCTAGAGGTCTGCTTTTCCTCTTAACCTATTGAGCACCAAATTAACCGTGAAAGGGGCTGCAGGGAGAAGGCCCGTGGGCACCGAGGGGGTTGGGAACTGTTTATAGGTCCATACGTGTGTGTGTGTGCGTGTGTATATGAGTGCAGACAACTGAGCCTTTGAGGATCTTAAAGACTGATCAGGTCACAAGGCAGGATAAATACAACTGGGCCTTGAGAACAGAGCCTACGACTGTGTGTGTGTGTGTGTGTGTGTGTGTGTGAACAGAGACATGTGTGGAGGCAAAAGGGACAGTGAAACTCAGTACGTGTGTGTGAAGACTGAAACCATCTTGTAAAACGACTCCTGCCGGGGTCCCTCAGCCAGTTTAGATGACACCATTAAAAAGTGTGTGTGCTTTAAAAACGTACACGCATGCACACACACACTTCATGAAGGTATTCTTCACAATAAACTGCAACACTCTCATTTGCGTTCTTTCTCCAACACACACACACACGCACACACACAAGCTCCCCTCCACACCAGGTCTCATTAAGCGGGAACATAATTGCTACAGGCAGGCCTGCAGCTGCACTCGGCTGATAGAGTTAACGCAGACACAAAGATACCAAACAGCTGTCAGTGGCAGCTCTGTGTGTGTGTGCGTGTGTGTGTGTGTGTTCATTATTCACTGACTGATTACTGTCAGGGCCAGGCTCGCACATGGCGTCGGCAGCTCTCTAGCACGCTGAGCCCCGGAGACGGAAACAAACCCCAAACACAGCCGCACCTGGGTTTTAATCAGAGTTGTTGGGATTTCAACCCCCCCTAAATCCAAACACACACGTCTCTGGGTCACCTGGAAGACACCCTGGGCATGGGGGGGCCAACGAATCACTTGAGAGAAGCTGACCGTTGAGCTGCACGGGGGGCGGTTTTTCCTGCCAGTGGACTGGATTTAGAGTCAGCTGCCCTGGACGCTGGACCCGCTTCCCCGCTTGCATGCGAGCGCTGCAGCGTGAGCGAAGGAAGGATGCATGTGTTGGAGCGCTGGAGGAGGTCCAATGTTTTTTCCTGTTCACAGCTGAGCGGACTCATTGTGTTCACCTTCTGCATTGATGAGATTGTGGAGCGGGCTGGGGACGACCGCTTCAGCAGCCCGGGCAGCCGCTTTGCTGCGTCCTGCCTCCGAGTGGGGATCACCTCCATCTGCATGTCTGCCATTGTTGGTTATCGTTTACGGAAATAATGACATGTCACGAGTGGCTGCTTCAAAAGGTTGATTACTAGTTTTGCTTTACTTCAGCAGGACTAATCTGTCTGTTTGGGGATTTACTCCTGACAAAGGGGGGATTTCTCAAGTCAACGCAGCATTTGAATGCAGAAAGAACTTCCTTCAACACTTGATTTATCAACCATAACCCCAGAAACATGCTTCAAAAGCACCATTCATGCTGTCCTACGTGAATATGAAAGAGAAGGAAATAACCATTTTAAATCTATCGGCATCTTGTGGTGACTAAATCATATTTAAAGCCACATTTAAAACATTTGAATTTGCAAAAGTGGGAAAATATCAGTAGCTATATTTGTAGTTAAAAAAATTAAACTGTTATTGATGTTTTTACTGGAAAAACTAAGCTTAGAAATGCTTGAATTTGGTCAGTAATTCATGCAAGCAGTAGAAAATTAGTTCTAAAACACCCCAGAATTAGGCAAAAATAGCACAAAGTAGACAAACCTGGAGAGGAAGAGCCTGCTGCACAAATACAGCCCTTTAATAAGACGGTTCCGGTGGTTGGGAGTGTTTCATGCGGGAGAGAAGACGCGAGAGGCGAGGCTGGATCCGGACAAGCGACGGCTCCGGAGGCACCGAGCTGACTCCGGCTCTGAGGGCGGCTCGCCCCGCTCGCTGCCCAATAAGAGGGCCCTCCGCCCGGCCTGAGGGGGAGCGAGGCCCGCCGAGCTCCGCGGCAAAACCCGGAGGTGGACCTGCAGGATCCGCGCACGAGCCAGCACGCTTCAATCTGATTGGTGGAGCCGACATTTGTGGGCGTTGTCAAATGGTAATACTTTTAAACAGGGTCCTTTCCCCCCATAAAGCCACATTTTTCTGTTTTTTACCTTTTCAGTTAAGTTATAATGGCTGTTACTGTCGATAATGAACTTTGTTGTCTTTAAGGATGGTTTTATCAATAAAGTTTTGAGAGAGAGAGAGAGAGAGAGAGAGAGGGAGAGAGAGGGAATTCCAACAGGCACTCAGATCATTTGTCTCAGCTGTGCAATAAAAGCTGACATTTTCAGTGTGCTAAAATTATAGTTATCATCTAGAGTTTCCAGTGTTTTTGCATATTTTTTTTCCCCCAGAAAAGAGGAAATGTGACGCATATGAAATTCTAGCTCCCTTTTCCTCTTGTGTTTCAGAGGGTTATCTTTCCCACTTATAAAAAGATAATAGCTGCAGCATACTTTGTACTTTGTTCAATGATTTGTTGGGAGAACTTTACCTGCAGTGGAACAAAGCCCTCATAGATGAGTGGGAGCAGACGATTACCAGCAAACAATGGAATTACTCAAGTAAAATACCTCAAAATTGTGCTACAAGTGGAAACAGACCACTTACTGGACTGCAAGTCGGTTCTTATTTTTGTGGGAGACTTGGTGCTCGCTGGTGTAGAAACATTCCTGCTTAAACCAAAGTTTATGAGGGCGAAGAACCTTGTGCATTTGTAAATCTGCAACCGCTGCTGTGCAATTAAAGCAATTACAGGCCACAGAGAAAAACCTGTCAAAACCTGTGAAACTGAGAGGAACCCCCACAGCGTTGAAGAGCAACTTCCAATAGATTATATTCATCATAGAAGTTGGATAAAAATGGAGGGTAAGTGGTGAAGAGCCTGTCTGATCAGCGGTGCAGCCTAAACAAAGATGGGCTCCCGGCTCCAGTCCGCGGTGGATCCGCCTGCCAGGGTTTGCCTGGAGCCGCCGCGCGAGGCAGATGCTGCTCCTTCTGCAGGGAAGGTTGGCCATCAGGCACCCTGAGGACCAGCCCTGGCCATGCTGGGTCACGTCTCCCACTCAGAGAGGGAAAGTGGGTGATTAGCATCACCACAGGTGGCTTTCTCCTCCTGGGGTGGCGAGCTTTTCCTGAATGATTCATGATGTCAGACCCTGAGACGACCTGGTTCCACCGACAGGAGAGAGGTGGCGTTGGGAACCTCCATCAATCATGGCAAAATAAAGAACTGCGCCCCCCAAAGTCTGAAAAAACATGGCCGTCCTCTGAACAGGAGGACGTCCCTCGGCGGCGGCGCGGTGCGGTGCCACGCGCCCGGCCCCTCTTCCGTTAGGCAGATAAAAGGCTGCATCTGTCTTTATTGTGCGACCAAATCCCCGCTGCCATTGACTGCAGACACTTCACATGTTGATGAGGAGGAGGGTGCGTAGATCGGGCCCCCGCAGCTTTGTTCCCCCCTGGGAGGGAGGGAAGGGCGGGATCGGGAGACGTTATGCAAATCCAACAATTTGTTTGCGATTTCTGTGTCTGTAGGCAAATGCTGAAGGGCGGTGGGACGAACCGCCGCCGCTGCGAGCTGGATTTCTCTGTTGGGAGTTTCTCAGAGTTTCTGCGCTCTCCCAGCAAGCTATTGTCTGGAGGGCTTCCTAAATACACAAAGGCTCAATGCAAACAGACTCTGCTGACAGCAGGAAGCCAGAAACCTGCAAAGGCGCCAGGTCTGCCGATGAGCTGGCACAGTTGCTTTCCTTTCTTCCGTCCTCAAAGTGCACCTCTGGCCCAAGCGCTTTGATCAGAGTGATCAGGGGACGCGGCGCTCAGCTGGAAGGAGACAGCAACAGGCTGTTGGTGTGGCAGTAGGAGGACCGCAGCCTTGCTCCCGTTTCCCCGGACACACCAGCAACCGGGATCGTCCCCTGCCTCCATAAACTAGGTTACAGATGCTGATAAGTGATTAGCATTAGCTCCCACTAGCGTCTGAGCTTGAGCTGCCAACTGCTGGGAGCCTCTCCGTTCCAGCAGAGCTTTTGAAGCCTCTTGAGTGCCCCAAAGTTTTTCTTATTTGACTCCAGGGAGGAAAACGAAGAAGAGAGGGAGAAAAACCAGCACAAGCGCACAAATCTCTCACATCTGTCATGTTTACCACGAGGGCCTGGTGTGGCGGACCCGCCACGCCGACCTTCCTCTCCCTCCACCCAGTTTATGAGATAGAATTTCAGTGCTCTCTGCCTTTCCCGACTCGTAAAGAGCCTAATGGGTTTCACTGGCTCGGGCTGCGTGGGGCCGGTCCTGGTGGAGATCACAGAGGACCCTTCTGTGGAGCACATGCCGGGCCCCGCCGCTGGCTGTGGCGCTCGGTGTGAATTTCCAGGCCATTAATATGGAAGAGCGTCACTTCTGAAAGAAATTGCCCGACTTGTGTGAACTTGCGGTTCCTCTTTCACACACTCTCCATTAAACCTGTTATTAACCAGGCCACGCGGCGTCAATCAGCACTCAAACCGCAGCGCCACCAAGAGCAGCAGTGGGGCTCGGTGGGCCGCAGCGGCGTGACCTGTTTGTGTTTGTGAGTCTGCAGGATGGGGCGGCTAAATATTGTGGCTGAATCATTGTTTTCCTTTTGGGCGGCCTGCCAAAGATCCTCAGAACGACAAGCTGTTCCTACAAACAGAACAAAGACGGACGGCCGATACCAGGTGAATTCTGTGGAAACGATGCTCTGGTTTTCCAGGTTTCCTGGATTTCTCCTGTGTTTTTAGCAAAGGGATGCACAGGAAGTCCCCGTTACACTCAGGAAGACGTACGATGCTCCAGCTGGGAACCATACATCAACCCCACTATTGTTTACAGACCTGAAGGGAAGGTCTCTTTCTTCTCCCGTCATGCCAATTTAGGACGTCTACGTTCGGCATATAGGAAAAAACATCTCAAAAGGCTTATGTGATCTTTTAAAAGTCCTTTTTAATTTTCCCCCCGCATACCTTCCATTTAAAATTCCAAACTCTGTCCAGATGCTTCATTTGCAGACTCCCCCCAGAGCCCAAATCTGAGACCCGCAAAAATCTTCCCGCTCGCCTCCAAGCCTCACCAACACGTTGTTGTTTGTGACCAATCCCGCACTTCCGCCGTCTGAAACGTTCCCTTCTCCTTGCTGCTCAGTCATCCGGGGAGTTTTTACAAGTACAAGCCTGTTTTTGCTCTGTCTTAGTGGAAATGTAAAACCAGACACTCTGCTTTTCTATTAAAAAGGGACGAGGCTCCGGGGATGCACAACACATCCCTCAATTCCAACAACTACTGTAAAATAAAAACCCTGTAATTGACGCTGAACTCGCCATAAACCCATCTGAACGACACCTTCCCCTATAAAACACACCGATTTCAACCACTGTACACAGACCACATCCTCCACCTATTAAAGTGTTTTTTCCCTGGAAACACACGACTAATGTTTTCCAAACCCGTCTCCTTGCTCCGGTTTTCCTGCCTCCGCGGTGCCCTCCTTTGCTCCGTGCCTCGGGGGGACCGGAGGGGTCCTCTCCAGATCGCCCTGGATAGAACGCCGCCGTGTGCCCATCTGGTTCGGGACGGACGGCGCGCTCCTAAACCACATTCTTTAAATTCCCTGTAAACAAGAGAGAAGAGGAGAGACCGCAGAGGTGAGGCCAGACGCAGAGCGACACCGGGAAGACGTCAGCGCCGAGGAGAGCGTATGGGAACAAAAACATTTGCATTTGCAAACGTTTGCTGCTAACCATGGTGACCAAAGAGCGAGAGTACAACTAGAGCACGTGCGCAGGCAGCGTGGATGAGGAAGGGCTCTGACGCAGGCGAGAGGATGTCCTGTTTGTTGACAGGAGCGGATGTGAGGCTGCTGGAGACACCTGGAGAGCACGCAGGTGGGCCGCTGCTGCAGGTTCACCTCCCACACGCTAGAGAGCCCCCTCCGCCTCCAACTGGCAAAGAAAAGGCTTAATTGCATCCATTGTTTGCGATCGTCCTGCGTCTAACCGCCAACAAGCAGGCGATTGAAAAACAGGAAGTGGTGGCATGCAGATTTCATTTCTTCTGAGTAAACACAGATGAGCGCTTGTTGCTCCTCAGGTAAGAATTAGCGAGCCTCGACCCGCCATAAACACGGCCTGCAAGCGGACTTTCCACGAGAAGGGCCCAAGCCAGCTCAGCACAATGGCGTCTTTGTGTGCGGACAGACTTTCCCTGGCCCCGCCACAATGGAAATCAGCAGTGGCAGTTCCAGCTCAACGTGAGTCACATACGTCTCCGTGTTTACGCAGGAAATTCAAAGATCGCAGAGGCAAGAGAGGACCGGGCCAAAAAAAGAGTGTGTGTGAAAAACAGGAAAACTCTTTTAGCAAAAGAGGAAGAGTGTGTGCAATCGTTATTTGGCATTTTCTCCTTTTCCCTTCCTGGTCATCGCTCATCGAACAGAGAGGTTCGAAATGAATGAACCCCCCCCATGGCTTTGATCTACCTTTGATCCTCCGGCTCAGGTCTGGGTTCTGCACTTACAGCCTGACAAGGACACGCACGGGTGTCTGATATTTACAGCCTGTAAAGCTGCTGCACACACACACACACACACACACACACACACACACACACGTTTTCCACAGTTCCACGCGTTGGCCGTATATCTGCGTGTGACGGTTCTATATAGTGGTTGTATTTCCATGTTGACACATAAAATAAAGTCTTACAGAAAGGCATGCTCTGTACACACACACACCCACACACACACGTACACATGAGCGGCCCCTCTAGGGAAATCACACCCGCAGGTTCTCATAAAAACAGTTGCAGACGGCTGCCGTCGCAACTACCAGCCAGCCAATAAAAATCTATTTTTAATTAATGCGCCTCGTAACAGGAATCGGCGTTTGCGTGTGACAGCGGAACCGGAGCAAGCGCTGAGCAGTTCTCGGCATTTGGGTCTGCGGAGGCGCACAAGCAACCTGTTGTTTTCTTGTTTACAGGAAAACAGGTTAATGCGGAACATGGTGCGTCACCTACGACCTTAAATGGCTTTTGATTCTTGGAGAGAATGAAGTCAAAAGTGATTATTGTGCTCATGTAAACACACTAAAGTCTTAAGGAAATTTAAAACTATGTTAGCGCTTTTAGCAGCAGATGTTGACAGCACCATGCTAACCCTGGAATGTATACAAAAATATTTAAACATATAAATGTAATATTAAATAAGCTTATTGGAAATATAAGTGGATAACTGTTAGCATTGAGCCCAGTTAACGTTTTTAGGGCTGAAGACGGGAAAACGGAGACTGAAAGCTTTCCTAACCCAGACAGCCAGGTAGAAGGATGCTAATGTTAGCACGAGCACCAGCAGGCGTGAGGTGGCCCAAGGTTGGCCCGTTTCATACACCTGCCTTTGGTTTTAAACATACGGCCTGGCTGCGCTCAAGGAGTATGAAATATAGGCTGGATTTGGGGGGATTACCACGTTAAGATGCAGTTCCCAGCCGTGCCTTCTTGTCGGCGGGCGGCAGATGTGGGCACGCACTCACACGCCAAGCAGAGAGCAACACACACGGCCAAACAGCGAAGGCTGGCGCGGTCCTCTGGTATTTAGAAGCGGTGCAGCACTTCCAGACCGATCCGCCCAGATGATGTCATGCAGACATGTTTGCCCGGAGGTGTGTGTGTGTGTGTGTGTCTGTTAGAGCCCTTCACATGTCTGTTTTCACTTGCATGCGCTTGTTAAGTCAGTTTGTGAAAGGGGATGAGATAAAACTTGTCGTTTCAGGGAGATAAAGGTCATTTCAGCAAGAGGAGATAGGTGACGTGAGACTGCTGGAGGTGTGAATCAGGTGTGCAGGCAGGCGCAGGTGCATCCACATCGGGACACGCCCACCACACCCGCCACGGAGAAGAAGAGCAAATCCAGAAAAGGTCTAATCAAGTGATTAAATCAAAGGACAGGGAAGAAAACAGAGAATAGCAAGGACAGATGTTAAGCAGTCGACGGTTTACTCCTCCCTCCCCTTTCCTCCATCCAACCGTTCCCTCTGTCCTTCCTAATAAAAGCCATATGACTGGAAACTGTTGCGAACCCTCTGGTTGTGATGATTTAATGTGAGCCAACATACCAACTGACTTTCAGCAAATAAACTCTCCTGTTCCCTGGGATTCAGAGCGGAAAGCTCAACGCCGTCCAGATCAAGCGCCGCTAGCGGCTGCAGCGCGGTGACCTTTGCCCTGTATCGATGCTAAAGCGGTAGCATCCAAGTTCTTGCCTCTTATCTCTGCCTCGGGAAGCGCGGAGATTTGCAAAACTTAGTAATCTGCAGGGAGAGTTTGGAGACGGCTGCCATTAATACCGGAAAAAAAACAGGATTGAGTTGGGGCCAGGCCAGGAACGCTTCACTCACAGAGGGAGGGGCCGAAAACTCTTGATGATCCCCGGTTATACCGGCGCCGATCTGGCCGGGAGCATCGTCAAATGCACAGCTGATTGGAGGAATTCTGGGTAACAGCACGGGCAGCGGTGACAGAAAGCTGCCAGACAAACAGAGGCGTGTTGCTAAAAAGACAGCGCGGAGGGCGAGGAGGGTAAATCCTGACCCAACTCACAGTATCACGTTTCACCCACAGAGACGAGGGAATTTCCTGTTGGCCTGCGGTTAACGCCACAACGCGCCGCATATTCTAAATTTAAGGCAAACAGAAGTATTTGGGCCTCCTGCTCACACAGGCAGCCATGTTCCTCACAGAGAGGCTCCCCTCCCTGCTGACCTCCCCATCCTCGCAGCCCTTCGCCTGCGTTTCACCCTGCAGGAGGATCCCTCTGGGGTCTGCTGCTCTGTCAGCGCCAAGCCCAAAGCCCGCTCAGCCACAGGCACGCACGTACGCTCGCGCACATCGGAGAAAATGTAAAACGGGAAGCTAATGTAAAAAAGGGAGAAATGAGGACAGAAAAGAGAGCATGTGAACTATGCAGAGAGAGAGGGTTCAGACACACACACCACACACACACACCCCCTTTTTTGTAGTGCGCCACCTGGTCCAGGTGTTTGAGGTCGTTGCGGTCGGGCCGGCAGCTCGGGCTGATCTCCAGCGAGTAGTCTGGTCCGTACTCTGTGAAAAACTGGCAGAGAGGGCAGCACTTTAGAACGAGATGGCGCATTTAAACCCCACAAAACAGAGTCCTCGGCTTGAACCAGACCAGACTGGTTACCGGTGTTTACCCTGGCCTTCCGGGGTTCACCGAGAGTGCAAAGTGATTCAACAACAGAACCCAAAACCAGGAACTATCATGAACCCTTGACGAGGCCAAACCCCCAAAATGGTTTTTCCAGGATTTGTCGAATTAGCCCAAATTCAAAAGGAAACAATAAGTGACAGTTTCTCCTGACAAAGCCAGTGAAAGTCAATACTAGCCCTTGTTTGGACAAGGGACTGGGAACGCTGGTTCCTACTGCAGGGGTGGATCCAGACCTCCCACCTTTGGGCAGAGATCAAGCCAAACACAAAGATGTGCGTCTCTGAGCCCAGCCGGCAGCTCCAGCTGTGGGGCCTCGGGGCGTAATCACCTGCTGGCTAGCAGATATTAGCGCCACACTGTACTTAGGACGCTAACAATAGAGGACGAGACGTTATTGTTGGCCACCTTTGGACCTGCACAGTGCACGGGCAAGCATGGAAAACTGGGAGTTTCCCAGGTGGATGGTTCCGACAGCACATTCCTGGAACGAGTTGTGACAAAAGCAGGTTTTCAGACCTCAAGTGTTCCACTGGGGGGATTTACCCAGCAACAAAGCTCAACCTGCATCTGAGGGTGGAAAAGAAGGACGTAGAAGAGGTTCACAGGATGTTCTCAGATGATTTCACATTCCAGAGTCGGGCAAATTCCACCGAGCAAACGCGGCCGGCAGAAGGAAAACAGGTGGGAATCCAGTCAGCAAGGTCGGCCCGAAAGTAAGAACAGAGGGCACGCCGGCTGCAAAAACACATTTCAGCCCAATCTGTGACTTCGCGTCGTGATGGCAAAACAAACTGCAGGGCCGGCCCGACCACAAGTGCGTCAGTGCGACGGCAGGGATTGTTGTGAAAGCCAGGGAGCCGAGATGGTCGTCCGGGCAGCAACGGAGGAGCGGAGGAAAGGGGAACTTCCTCTGCCGGTTTACGTTAAAGGTGCTTTTATTCCCCCAACGGCTGCCTGAGGAGGCAGCAGCCTCTTTTGATCGCCCCTACAGGCAGAGCAGAGGACTGCAAGGCACAGCTGTTGATAAAACACTCATTGCTACACACACACACACACACACACACTATGCATTCCCACGAACCCAGTGCTCCAACACCCGCCGTCACAAAAACACAATCGTGGGCTCTGTTGCTGCCTGCGTGTTTGCCTTGGATGATGAAAGGAAGTGAGGAAGAAAAGCCAAAGTTCCCACAGCGTATGCAGATCCCGCTAGCGCAGACGCTCGGTTCCGCGTGCGCGCGCACGTCACCTGGACAGACTGTACCAGCTGACTGGCTGATGATGGATGGACGGCTGGTTTCTACCATGACCTTTGACACGGCCAGTCAGGGCATCAGTCACGGGCTCCGCTGGAAGCAAAGTGCACGTGGAATGTCATCCTTTCTTTAAGAAAAGGGGAGTAAAAACAGCCTGTCGTCCATGCGACATATTTATGTCCTCAGGGGCACCGAGTTTGACATTTAATGTCTACTCAAAGCTGGGCAGCACTGATTAAACCGCAAGGATATCAAAACAACGGAATAGCGAGTGTGTGTGTGGGTGTGTGGGTGTGTGTTTTCAGTGATCGGGGGACCTCCTGAGCCTGGCGGGGAGGAAAACATCTCCGGGAAAACAAACGTCTGTCTGCGACCAAGGCACGATCCCATAAATATTTTCAACAGGTTGAGAAAAATGGCCTGATGCGGAGGTCACGGAGCGCCGCCCCCTCCGCCGGTGCCCCTGGACGCGCTCCCACCATCCAGAGCGTTTACATCAGCGCCTCTTTTTCGCCGCTGCTCGCTTCTCCTTTTAAGGCATGGCTGCGTTTTTGTTTTTGAACGTTTGGAGGCTGAAGGGTTTTCGATCCCAGCCAGCGCGAGCAGGTGTTCGGGAGCAGAGGCTGTTTTTTTCCATCCTAATCTGAACCAGGCTGGAGCTCAGATTCCCAGTCATGCTTCGTACACTGAAAAACAACCTCGGCTCCGGGTTTTTTCCAAGTTTTCGAGTCTTATCAAATCTCTCCGACAGCACGCACGCAAGCGTTGGGCTCCGGTGACGTTTCCGGCCATTCAGACCACGGCGCTGGGAGCTGACACGTTCCTGATGGCGGAGAGGGGTAGGTCGGGAAGTGGCTGCAGACAGGAAAAGAGGAAGTCGGAAGCACAGAGGCGGGACACTTCCCTGCTGCCAATCTGGGACCAGGAACGTCCTCCCTTCCTGTGAGGGTCGGAGACAGGCGCATTCGCACCCACACGTGCTGGTGGAGCGGCGGACGGGCGGAATCTCCGCCTCTCTGGACGGAGGACAGGCTGGGTGACGCAGTTCTGGACACGGCCCGATCTTCCCACTCTGAGACAGGACAACCGACCCACGGCAGACAATCAAAAGCATCCAGGATGGGCGGAAAAGCGGCTTTCCGTGCACGAAGACAAGCTGAGACAATGACGGGAGTGAGTGTGTGTGTGTGTGTGTGTGTGCAGGCCTGCTGCAGGCAGCATAGTGGCGGCTGCAGGAAGTCTAAAATCTTTGGTTTATTTTTTTATTGGAGCGCCGTTGTTGGGAGGGGCTCTGCTGCCGGGGGAGAGAAAATGAGAGGCGAAGAGGTGTCTGGGGCGGGGCAGGGTGAGCGTGAAGGCGGTTACACGGACGGGTGTTTACCAAAACCCCTCTCAACAGACCACCGACGTGGGAGACGCTTTTCCCACCCTGGCTACATCTGCAGGCATCAACACCTCAGTAGTGTAGCATCGCAACCGCTAACACATGTCAATTAACACGCTAATATCAGCGTAAAACGTCAAAGTTAAAAAAAAGGAAACAGAAAAAGGCAATTCCCAGAGTGTGCCGTCATTACCACCAATTAACCTTCGACCCCGGTGGTTTTTCTTAGCCACATGGCCTGGCTGCACCGCTGCCCTCTGGTTCGCACAAAGATCGACTCCACGGCCGTCACACAATGAGAGGTCAGCCCGGGTCAGTTCAACGCTCACAGACAATACTGTCCCATCAGGAGGTCCACAACTGTTGATCCGCAGGCTGGATCCAGGGATCTGGCCCTGTTTTTAGAAGATATTGTTCAATGAGCGCGACAGAAGCAGAACTATTGTGTCGGTTATCTGATGTGTGATATTATGTCCTGTAATCAGCGATCGGCACGGCGCTATTGTTGAGATGGACAACAAATGAGATAAATATTTTGAATTAATTCATCTCAGTAATTGTGCATTCCACAGAAGGAGCTAGCACACTCGAGAATAACAGAAGAGGCAAATATTCTCTGTCCTCCCCCAGAGGAAATTAAACAGCCCTTCAGCTAGCACAGCTCGCTAGCGGAGCCTTTCCCCCCTAAACGTGACCTTCCCCCTCCCCCATCAAGGACATTCAGCCACCCGAAAATATGTAAAAATGTTGTAAAACAGGCCACGAAAATGAACACGGATACTCATGGGCCGGTGCAGAGAAGGAGTGGACACACACACACACACGGGCTACAAAACCGGCACACAAAGGTTGGGTCTGTTCCTCAGGCCGCAGGACCTTCAGCTTGAGCTGGTCATCGTGGATAAATGGCCCTCTTATCGCGCACAACGGCCACAGATGGACCCATGAACACACACACACACTCTCTCACACACACACACGCAGGGGGGTTAGAGTCACCGGGTTAGATGTGAGGGTTAGGGTAAGGAGCTGGTAACACATTGTGCCTATGAAAGTCCCCACAAAGACAGATGTACAGGCGTGTGTGGGTGCATGTGTGTGTGTGTGTGTGTGTGTGTGTGTGTGTGCGTGTCCTCTCGTTTTCATCATCTGTGGCAGCTGCCCGCACGGATACATGCCTTGTTTTCAGTGAGTGCTTCTTAATGAGGTTAAAGGCTATTAAGGGCCGTCGGACACTGATGAGGAGAAACAAGAGGTACCTTTATTGTGCTCTCTCGTTCTCTCTCTCTCTCTCCCTCTCTCTCTCTCTCTCTCTCTCCCTCTCTCTCTCTCTCTCTCACACAGAGTTATTCATTACATTTGACAAAGACAGGGAGAAAGAGTCCCTTTGTGTGTGTGAGAACAGGTATAGTGGTCAAGGGTCCAAAAAAGACCATTTTTCTTGAAAAAAAGCCAACAAACAACAGTCAGACAACAGCGCTTTCTGTCAAAGCTGCGAGCTCTGCCCCCCACAGACTCCACGGCCTCTACCAGGACACCGGCCGCCGTCCCTCCTTCACGTGGACCGCCGTATTTGATGAACCAATTCACTTAATTGGAAAAAATGGTCCCACCTTTCTTTATAGAGCTCTTCTAAAACACATTTTATCCTTTATCAAGTGTGTATACACAAAAAATAGCTCCTAAATCTGAATACAATGAATCATAGGAGCTCAGGTGAGGGTGTAAAATCATTGCGTTCTTGCATGATTAGCGAAGCAGCTAACAAAGACGTCACAAACCTGACTGAAACTGACATACAAAGTTTCAAAAGTTCACCTTAATCCCAAAAAAGAAGGGGATAAACGGGGCTTTGTGCTGGATGAGGCCGACTGAGAGGAATTGTCAACACTTTAAGCCTCCTCCCTCACTCACACACACAGGCCGTCATCAGAAGACAAACGCCTTTATTGAGCAGCGGGCGGCCATCTTTGATTAGAAGCAGTGACTCAGCAGACGGAGAACACAAGGGGGTATGTTTGTGTTTTCATGTCTGTTGGCTGCTTCATGAATGAGCGCGCTTGTGCCCGACCGTGTGGGTGATTGTGGCCGAAACAGAGGAGGCGTGTGTGTCGTCCTACCTCATGGTCTGGTATCTCGGAGGACAGGGCTTTTCCCAGCACCGCCGCCGTCAGGTACGTCCAGCAGCGAGCCGTGTTGGCCAGGTTGTAACCACCTGGAAACCAAGAGCAGATATCAGCCCACGGCCGCTGACAAGAAAGGTCCGTCACAACAGAGCCATGGAGAGAGCGAAGGAGGAAGAGGATGACAAGAGCCAAGGAAGGGAGGAGGATATAATGGAGGGAAAGTATGTAGGAAGAGAGCTGGGATTGTAGTTGGGAAAAAGGGCTTCATTGTGTTGTAGAGGTAGTGGCTATCGTTTGGCCAAGGCCTGAGGGGGGCTGGAGCCTTGTGTGTGTGTGTGTGTGTGTGTGTGTGTGTTTAACGAGTGTCATTTTAATTAAGCTCTGGTTCAAAGCCAATGCAAACCCACATAAACATATCATCTATCGTTAGCAATCTTGCTGCCGGTGGTTAGCGTGAACACGCGCCGCTAACCTACCTCCACCCAGCAGCAGCGTAGGCAGCCGCCACCTCAGGACGTACTGCAGACACTTGCCCACCCCCACCGGGGTCATGTTAAAGGAGCACATGGGGTCGCCCGCCATGGTGTCGGCGCCCAGCTGCATCACCACGGCCTCGGGGCTGAAGTGTGCGTACACCTCCTGCATCACGCTGCAAAACAACACATGACGGTGACGGGTGTGCAGAACCGCGCTGGGCTGCAGGCCGGCCACTCGGTCCATCAAACGTGTGCGCACCTGGTGAAGATCTGGTAGTATCTGTCATCCTTGATGCCGTCCTCCAGCGGCACGTTGACGGCATACCAGCGGCCCTTACCCAGCCCCGTGTCACACAGGTCCCCTGTACCTGGGAACACACACAGTCACACTGGGACGCCTTTTCAAGGGTATTTTCACATCTTTAGTCCAAAGACTCACCTGGGAAAAATCCTGGAGAAAACTTGTGCAAGGAGACGGTCATGACCTTGGACGTGAAGCTGAAGGCGTCTTCCACACCTGCAGGACTCAGCGTGGGTCAGAACAAAGGCCGGCCAAGGGAACTTTATGATCGGGCACTTGTTCAGGGGCCTACCGTCTCCGTGATGCAGGTCAACGTCCACGTAAAGGACTCTCTCATACCTCTCTCTCAGTCTGAGGATTCCCAACACGGCGTCGTTGACGTAACAGAACCCCGACGCTTCGTCCCTGCAGACAGACGAGGTCAGGTCAGCTTTGTCAGTTTCTTAGAAAAATCTTTTATTTTTGCTTCTATTTGCATACTTTTTAGCGTGGTGCCAGCCTCCAGCCCAGTTGATGGCTACATCACACTTTTGGTCCAGAAGACACTGAGCTGCTGTCAGCGTGGCGCCGCCTACCGCCGCCGCGTAGTCGAATATGCCCTCCACCACTGGACAGTCATAGCCTGCAGACAGGGAGGCGTAGCTCAAACGAAAGTAAAAAAAGAATAGAAAAACATGCAGACAGGATGCACTGGTAATAAAGGGGGAAACACTACAAGAATGACAAAATGAAACGTTGCTAAACGATGGAGGAGAAGATGGAAAGCTTTGCTCTGGTGACAGAGAGGAAGGATAAGCTGTAAAACGGTGGGCAGAACACAAAAGGAGGAAGCAACGCAGCGCTTCAAGGACTCGATGAAGAGCAACGATGGATAAATGGGAATGAAGGAACAGAGCTGATGCAAAGAACAGGGGAAGTAAAACAAAGAATTGGGGATGAGCCAAAAAATGCCTCAAGGATGTTCAAACCGACCATCCAAGAACAATAGACGAGGGAGACAGATTTTACAGCTCACAAGGTTAAGAAATATCTAGAACTTAATTGCAATAAACGACATCAAATTGTGGAAAAACAGATGAAAACGCTCCTGACCCTGATCGGACGTTGGTGACAGCGGCATCGGTGCGGTGTAATACCGCCACCTGCTGGACGTGACAGGAACTGCGCCAGAGCGCCTTTACCTCACGGTAGCCCTAACCCGTTTATTTAACCCGTTTATTTGACCCGTTTATTTGACCTGATGCTGGAATTAACACCAATTAAATCGACTTTTTCAAATGTATGTAATACCTTGCTTTTTTTTTTCTTTGATAATATGCCACTAACTCTCAGAGAAAACGCGAATCTAATCAAGCTTTTGAGATGGAGTAAAGCTGTTCTTCTCCGTCAGTAAAATAAAGAAGTGAAGCACTTGCAGGGGGAAGCCCAGAGTCTGACCGAGGCCGTAGTCTCCTGACTGGGGGTCGTCGTTGTCTCCATCCTGGCTGATCTTGTGAAGATGCTCCAGGTAAGAGTCGGTGTGGAACTTGGCCATTTGCTCTATTGTAGCCAACTCAGGTTTAACAACGCTGAAGAGGGTGAAGAAAACAACTGCTTTAGACACAGGAGAGTTTTTCATTTTTGGGTATGCGATTTGGCTGACATATTTGCCCTAAAAACTGCTTTTCCATCGTTACACATCACTTACTTCATGTTTTCAAGCAGTCCATAGGCTTCTATTAGTGAATGGACCATACTCGCCTATGAAATAGCAAAATAAAACGATTGAAAGAGATTAAAGCAGAGCAAGTGATAGATGGAATATTCGCTTTAACAATAGTTCCGATTCCAACTCACCCGGTTCGGTACTTTGGATAAAGAGTCGCAAGTCTGGATGTATTCCGGACTAAAAACATACGCCACTTTGCGCTTACTGTAGCTGTCTTCATCACTGTCCCCGCTGCTAGTCATTTACAACAGATAAATACAATAAATGGAAAAAAACCCCTACAATTGAGATTAAACAAATTAGCGGTGGAAAGCTACGAACGCCGTTTACTTCCGGTCTGGTGCCACACCGTCAACATTCCCCCTGGAAACCAATACTCGAAGCCGTGTTAGTTGAAAAGTAACGTCAAGAAATGGAGATGTATGTCAACAGTAGTGTTTATAAATACATTTTTATAAACGTGATTTTTTTTGGAAAATATTTCAAAATATAAATAAATCTAATGTCACGAAAAATATTACATTCAAAATTGTAGGCGCGGACAACTGCGGCGGAAGAATGGATTTGTGGAACGCGGCCCAAACGAAAAGCATCATGGGAGAATTTGTAGTCTTGTAGTTTCTCGAAGGGGGGGGGCGCGAGGTCCCCGCTGAACCCTCGCTACTGCGCCCAGGAGTCATTTGTGGTCAAAGACTGCCATCTAGTGGTTGTGTTTTGTTAGTGCAACTGTTCGACCCAATTCACCCGCATTTTGTTTTTTTTTTAGTTTTTACACTCGATTAAAAATGGAGCCGTCAAAGAAAGGTGTAATTTATTACTTTTAGGTAAAACTGTGGGTGAAGTGAAGTTTTATGTTGTTACCAAAGGATTGTTTTGTCTCATTCCTATCAATGTAACTTTGCAGTGAGTCTGTCTGATCACGTAAAACAGTGATAATTGACGTTTTATAGCGTCAAAACCTCTCTAACTTCAAACCTAATTGGCGCAATAAATAAAATACATCCACAAAGTTGAATAATATTTTATTCGTAACGTCAAAAAAAAAAAGCGCCTTTTATTCTGATAATTACTTTGAAAGCAGCCCTGATTCCGGCTGGTGTTCCTCTTCCGGTCGGTTCTCCGGGGTGTTGACGGTCGGGTGTGGGGTCGCGCTCATGGCTCCGAGGCTGCGGTCGCTTCTGGGGCTCGGCGTTGTTGCCTTCCGACGCCCGCCGACCGAATGACTCCAGCGTCCACTTTTTAACCCGTTTGTGTCCTTCGATCCCCGGAGCTGAGTTTCCTGTAGAAGTCGGCTTGTCACGATGAGAAGCAGGAGCAACTCGGGCGTGAAACTGGACAACTATGTCCGGATGGTCCATCAAACTATTCTGAGACACCAAGTAAGGGCTTTTTTTTTCCATAAAGCTGCGAGTTTCATCACTTTGTGAAGTTGGGCGAAGATGTCAGCGAGCAAAGTTGTTCCATTGTGCAGTCAGGTGGTCTGAGCAGCCGCAATGCAAACACGGGTCGGCGGAGGGAAGGCGCTTTGCGCAAGGCTTCAAAATGTTACACACTCGCTCGTGGAGTCCTTGAACGCATCACCATAGAGAACAACAACAGACGCCCGAAAAGGCCCAAATGTCTTTGTTTGGCTGCGTGTTTTCATCAGAGAGCTTCATCCACTGCCATCTATGTTCCTTCGTTTAATCCCAAAATTAGTGGGGGGTGTGTGTGTGTGTGTGTGTGTGTGTGTGTGTGTGTGTGTGTGTGTGGGGTGCAGCTCTCTGTATTGGGGCATTGCTGTGACCTTTGTGGTCTTGACCTCACGACATTCTAAGTTCTTACCTTCCAACCTGGACTCCAGCAGCTCAGTCTCGCCATATTTGGCCAGAGGTCATGTTTTATTAGCGCTTTTGCAAGAGACCTTCCTCAAGGACCTCCACACACACACACACACACACACACACACACACAATCGCCACCTCTCCCTCCTCTTCCACCCTTTTTTTCTGGAGGCCCACATTTCCGGAATTCCACCCATCCGTTGCTCTGCCTGCAGGCAGCTCGCCAACCCCGACAGAGTCCGAACTTCCATTAATAAACTCGTAAAATTCCTCCTGTTGTCCCCCCCGCGCTAACACCAGCGACCTTTGACCTCTGGGCCTGTCTCGGCAGGATCCGGTCACGGGTCTTCTCCCCGGCAGCCCCGATCAGCCCCACTCGTGGGTCCGGGACAACGTTTACAGCATCCTGTCCGTCTGGGCCCTCAGCCTGGCCTACAGGAAGAACGCGGACCGGGACGAAGACAAGGCCAAGGCCTACGAGCTGGAGCAGGTTTGGAGTCCTGCTGGGGGGGGCCCGGGGTCAGGGGTCAGGGGCCTGACCCTTTTCTCTCCCCACAGAGTGTGGTCAAGCTGATGAGAGGGATCCTGCAGTGCACCATGAGGCAGGTGTGTGTCCAGGACCTGGTCCTCCACCAGGACCGTCCCGGCTCTCTGGCCCTCCTGACCCTTCTGTCCCCCCCTCCCAGATGGACAAGGTGGAAAAGTTCAAGTACAGCCGAAGCACCTCCGATTCGCTTCACGCCAAGTACAACACCCGCACCTGCGCCACCGTGGTCGGGGACGACCAGTGGGGTCACCTGCAGGTGGACGCCACCTCGCTCTTCCTGCTCTTCCTGGCCCAGATGACGGCGTCCGGTGAGCCCGTCCGTGTCCGTCTCCCCTCCGCCGGCCCAGCGGAGCCGCTGAGCTTGTTGCTTCTTCCAGGGCTGCACATCGTCTACACCCAGGACGAGGTGGACCTGGTCCAGAACCTCATGTTCTACATCGAGGCGGCCTACAAAGTGGCCGTGAGTGTTGGCGAGCAGCCGCTGAGCTAGCCAGCTAGCCTCCCGTCCTCTCCGCAGGCGCTAAAGCCTCAACTTCCTGGGAGCGTTTCTGGTTGTGGTGCATTTTTATGGCTGGTTTTCTGCTTGTTGCAGGATTATGGGATGTGGGAAAGAGGAGACAAAACCAACCAGGGCATCACAGAGATCAATGCAAGCTCAATAGGAATGGCAAAGGTACACACACACACACACACACACACACACACACACACACACACACACACACACACACGGGCTGTATCGGAGGGATGGGAATGATGGGAAGAGGGCTGATCCAGGAGGAAGGTCTCCGGTGGGTGGAGGGAGAGCGGAGGCTGAACAGGTGCAGGAAGGTGTCTGGTCACCACGGCGACCTTTGCCGTCCTCGCCGCGACCTTTGAAAGAGCAGCAGCCTTCCAGGCTGGACCGGAGATCAGACCTCCACGGGTTCAGAGTCCGTTAACGACCCGCCCTCTGCTCCCTCCTGCCTCCGCTCCTGCCTCCGCCTCCGTTGGGAGCTGATTATAGCCTCGGGCTCCAACTATTCTGTTTTCATGTAACAGGAGATATTTTGTGTGTGTCGGCAGCGTGCAGGAGGTGTCAGGTTCTCTAACTCAGAAATAACACCGGATAGTTCCCCCCCACACACACACACGCACGCACGCACGCACGCGCGCGCGCTCTGTGTCTAAATTTAACCCCGGACTCAGGCGGCCGTGCACCGCGACCCTTCGCCGGTTTTACGATTACTGAAACCAGGAAACGACCGCCGGGCCGGGTGCTCACGCCGGGGGTCACATGACTGCCCCGTGTCCTCCAGGCGGCTCTGGAGGCTTTGGACGAGCTGAACCTGTTCGGAGCCAAGGGCGGGCCCGGTTCGGTGGTCCACGCGCTGGCCGATGACATCCAGCACTGCCAGGTGAGCGGACGCCCAGGCGCACCTTCGGTGCCTTTTCTCTCTTCCTTGAACGTCCTTGTCTTCGCCGTCGTCCCCTCAGTCCATCCTGACCTCCATGCTGCCCAGAGCCTCCATGTCCAAGGAGGTGGACGCCGGGCTGCTGGCCATCATCTCCTACCCCGCCTTCGCCGTGGAGGACGTGGCCATCGTCACCATGACCAAGGAGGAGATCATCTCCAAGCTGCAGGTGCAGAGGAGGAGAAAACCTCCTTCCTCCCTCGGCTCCTGGCCGTTGACCTTCTGCCCTCGTCTGCCTTGTCTGTCCAGGGCCGCTACGGCTGCTGCAGGTTCCTCCGGGACGGACACAAAACCCCCAAGGAGGTGAAGAGCGAGGCCCGGCGTCCCCGGACCCGAGTAAGCGGCAGCCTTGGTGCCGAGCTGAGCCGTAACTGGGAAATCTGCTCCTGCAGGACCCGAACCGGCTCTATTACGAGTCGGCCGAGCTGAAGCTCTTTGAAAACATCGAGTGCGAGTGGCCGCTCTTCTGGACCTACCTCATCCTGGACGGCATCTTCAGCAACAGCCTGGAGCAGGTACGTCCCTCACAGGTGGGTGCTGGGGCGAGCGGGCGCCTGGATCAGCTCCGTCATCCCCCCAGGTGCAGGAGTACCAGGAGGCTCTGGAGGGCATCCTGATCAAGCAGAAGGACGGGATCAGGCTGCTGCCGGAGCTCTACAGCGTCCCGGCGGAGAAGGTGGCCAGCGTGCTTCACCACTTCTTCTTCTTCTCTCCGGATCATGCGTGTTCATACCTTCTCTTTGTCCTCTAACACCAGGTGGAGGAGGAGTACGTCAACCCCCCCTCCGTGGAGAGGATCCCCATGGGTAAATGTCCTCTCATGTGGGGCCAGTCTTTGTACATCCTCGGAAACCTTCTGAGCGAGGTGAGCCCCATTTGTCTGCCTGTCTGCCTGTCTGCCTGTCTGCCTGTCTATCTGTCTGCTGCTCTCATCTGCTGTAGTACCGTCCAAGCCCTGCTGGGGGCGCTGCTGGCCACTGATGAGCCTTTTCAACAGTGTTTTGGGGTCTAAATCAGTCTGTAAGCACATTTTATCCCTGAGTTTCTCTGCTTCGAAGGGACTTCTTGCCCCCGGAGAGATCGACCCCCTGAACCGACGCTTCTCCACCATCCCCAAGCCCGACGTGGTGGTGCAGGGTGAGCTGACCTCCCGACCTCCGCAAATACGCAATTGACAAAACACGTGCTCTTTCTGTTTAGTGTCAATCCTGGCAGAGACCGAGGAGATCAAGGAGCTGCTGATGAGGAGCGACATCGAGGTGGAGACGGTGGCCGACATCCACCCCATCCACGTGCAGCCCTCCAGAGTCTTGAGTCACATCTACGCCAGACTCGGCACGGCGTGACTGTTTGCTAGCCGCTCAAACTCATCAACATCTCCTGGGCTGATGGTTTTCTGTGCTGCGCCGCAGGTCGGAACCCCAAGCTGGGTCTGACGGGACGGCCCTACAGGAGAATCGGGGTGCGGGGACCTCCAAAGTTCTACATCATCAGGAACACCATGTTCGCCTTCACGCCCCAGTTCATCGACCACCAGCAGTTCTACATGGCGCTGGACAACAAGATGATCGTGGAGATGCTGCGCACCGAAATCGCCTACCTGGCGTCCAGGTGGAGGATGACCGGGCGGCCCACCGTCACCTTTCCCGTCTCCCAGACCATGCTGAGTACGTAGGCAGGTGCACGCGTGTGCAGCCGGGTTGAGGGTCGTCGTCATCAGAGTGTGTGTTTCAGCTGAAGACCACACAGAGCTGGACCCCGCGGTGCTGGCCACGCTAAAGAAGCTACAGGACGGCTATTACGGAGGAGCCAGGTGACGCTTACCCAGGGTTCCCAGCAAACCGCCGCCGTCCAGCTCAGACTGGTCACACATCCGTAAGCTCTGCCTCCCCCCCAGGATCCAGACCGGGAAGCTTTCGGAGTTCGTCACCACCTCCTGCCTCGCCCACCTCAGCTTCCTGGATGGTAAGGGCTCCGGCGGCGGCAGGTCGCCACGAGGAGTATGATGATGGTGATGATGATGAGCGTGGCGCCGATGGATACGTGCATGAGTTACGGTGTGACGATGGTAAGGAGAACAAACCCGGAGGGGCGGATGGTTGGGGCGACGCAGTGGCGCGGCGAATTCCGTGGAAAAGCCGGAACAGAATCCCCTCACACGCATGTGCGGTGATCTCCCTGCTGCGTGTCTCCTGTCACATGACCACAGACCCTCCCATCCTCCACCTGTCTGTCCTGGGTGCATGTCCTCTGGGTGCATGTCCTCTGGGTGCATGTCCCCTGGGTAAGTGTCCCCTGGGTAAGTGTCCCCTGGGTGCATGTCCCCTGGGTAAGTGTCCCCTGGGTGCATGTCCTCTGGGTGCATGTCCCCTGGGTGCATGTCCCCTGGGTAAGTGTCCCCTGGGTGCATGTCCTCTGGGTGCATGCGTTGGGCAGACACGTGTCTTCCAGGTGGCTCCCTGCATCCGCGTCCCCGCTCTGCGCTGCTTTCACGTGCACGGACCGAAGCTTTGAACTGTTTTGGTCCAGCTGTGTCCCGCGTCCTCAGCTCCTGTCCTTGTCTCCCCGTCTCTGCCCAGAGGCCGACGATCTGGCCCAGTACCTGGACCACCTGCTGGCCCACGCCACGCCCAAGAAGCCCCAGAGGCCGGCGGAGGGAGGCCTGGGGAGGTTCAAGGCCGTGGCCAGCAAAACCAAGGAGATGGTGGCTCTGAAGAACAGAGCTCAGGGCCTGGACGTGCACGGTGAGTCCGTCCCTCCTGGACGTGTTGGGGGTCTTCGCCGGAGGCGCAGCCATCCTCCCTGTGGTCTCTGCCCAGACGCCAACATGTACCTGTCCAACAAGCTCTTCCGCTCCGCCCAGCCGGCGCTCAACCTGAACCTCCCAGACGCGTCCACGCCACAGGACGCCCAGGTGTGTGGAGGCGTCCCTTCCCCCCCCCTCAGGCCTCTCCTCCCTCCAGCTCTCAAGCCGTGCGTCCCGCAGGTGCCGGAGGTGGTGGTCAGCGCGGAAGAGCGGCATCCCCAGAGACGCGGGCGGAGCATTCGACTACCTGGCCCTGGCGCACTGCCTGAGGGACACGCAGAGTCTGCAGGACCAGGCCGACATCCTCTACATCCTCTTCAAAGACAAGTGAGGCAGCGCCCCCAGGCGGCGCCGCGCGCCCCGCAGCGCCGCTCACCGGCTTCTGCGTCCGCAGGGCGATGGACTGGGACACCCGTCTCCACGGCAGAGGCTCCACGGTGAGGTCCCTGCTGACGGAGCTCTACGACAAGGCCGGAGAGCTCAAACACTGGAGCCTGATCAGGATGACCTCCGGCATGCTGAGGAAGAAGGTGGAGGAGCTGGACTCGGTGGGGAGCAGAGTGAGAGGTGTCCAGGGCCCGCTCGTCCGGAGCCTGCTCCTGATTGGCTGCGCTCTGCTCCTAGGCCTGCTCTGATTTGCTGGCGCACCAGAAGCACCTGACGGTGGGTCTGCCTCCGGAGCCCAGGGAGAAGACCATCACGGCCCCCATACCCCCGGACCAGCTGGCCGCCCTCATCGACGAGGCCAGCGACAGCAACATCAGCGTGGCCATCCTCACGCAGGTGAGCCACGCCCGCCTCCACCTCCACCTCCACCTCGGCCCTTTCGGGTTCCCTCTACTCCTGTCTTCTGCTCACGGGCCTCCAGGAGATCATGGTGTACCTGGCGATGAGCATCAGGACTCAGCCCAGCCTCTTCAGCGAGATGTTCCGCCTCCGTATCGGCCTGATCATCCAGGTCATGGCCACCGAGCTGGCCCAGTCGCTCAACTGCTCAGGTAGCTCTTCGCCGTGGGCTCTTCGCCGTGGGCTCTTCGCCCGCCTCCTCTCGCTGATCCGCCGTGTTCCTCCTCCAGGAGAGGAAGCCACCGAGACCCTGATGAGCCTGAGCCCGTCAGAGCTGAAGAATCTCCTCCATCACATCCTGAGCGGGAAAGAGTTTGGGGTGCAGCGCAGCGGTGAGTCGGCCCGGCCCGCTCGCCGCGCTGCCTTCGTCCCTCCTCTTCTCACTCCTCTTTTCACGCTGCAGTCAGAGACCTGGACGCCGGCGTCAGCCCCGCCATCTCCATCCATCACCTCGGCAACGTCGGCGCCACCAAGAGCGAGAGGGCCGGCATCAGCAAGCTGAAGAGCGACATGAAGATGGTAGGACGCAGAAACGCAGGCGTTACCGTGGCAACCGGCTGGGAACCCTTGCGCTCGCCTTCTTTTGAAATCTGTGCCTTTATTTCGTCAACGGCGTGTGTGTCTGTGTGTGTGTGTGTGTGTGTCCGCAGCTGGAGCACAGGTTGTCGCTGACGGAACCCTGCAAGGTGACGACAGCCGCGAGCGCTAGCCGGTTTGAGCGCGTCGCGTCTCATTAGGTGCTAATTCACCTGGGCCAACGAGAGGGTGCGATCAGGAAAATGAATCCTTAACGAGGGGGCCGGGGTGGCAGGAAAATTCCCGTGGTTAATTCCCTGTTGAGTTTTGATGAGCGAGAGCGGCGGCTCGTGAGCGGGTTCCTGAACTGGGTTCTGTGTTGCAGGTGGAACACCGCTTGTCCCTGACGGACATATTTAAGGTGAATGAGAGCAGGGCTCTACGTCTGTTTACCTGCTGGTAAAGAGAGGGTTCTTCTGCTTTTCTGACTCTTGGGCGATGCCCTCGAGGGCTTTCACCTGCCTTGGCGTTGGCGCAGGAAGCTCCTGCTAACCAGCCCGGCTGTTTGTCGTCTCCTGTGTTGCAGGTGGAGCGCAGGGAGTCTTTGCCCACCTCTGTTCAGGTGACCGTGTTGATCTGTAGCTGGCGTTTGATTCAGAGCTAGGCCTGACAACCGTTTTGCCTGAACCCGAGCAGCAGAATCGGGGGTGGGCTGAGGACTCTGATTGTCCTGGTGTTTGATCTTCCGGCTTCTGAAAGCAGTTTGAAGTCATGGAGAACGCGTAAAGGCACCAAAATGGCTTTTTTCTGTCGTTTTTCAGCTGGACCACTCGTCGCCCTGCCGTCGAAAGGTGACACGCCCACGCCGAGCCCCTTCGCTCTCCCCAAATCATTTAGTGGCGAAAGAGCATGGCGCACGCCTTAATGACAGCTGGTCCGTTGGGGTCGGGCTCCTCTGATTCGCATTTCCGGCCTCGTTAATAATTCCGTCTGCCGGCCGCCTCCCTGATGAGGACCTGGGGATCCGTCGGCTGTGGGGGGGTTCTGCTGCTCTTCTTCCCTCTGCGCTCCTCTTCTGTCTCCCCCTCTCTGCCTCTCAGAGCATGCGGTCCCACTCCCTGGAGATCGAAGGCATCGAGTCCGGGGTGAAGATCTCTCAAAGTTCTTCCATTTTGAGCCCCTTGTTCCAGCGGAGATCTTTGAGCCTCTCTTCTCTCCTGCTGCCCTTCAGAGGTACAGGCTGCCGTCCATCGAGTCCCTGGATATTCCGGAGAACGTTCCCGGCGTCAGGGACACCAGACACGGCCAGTGGTCCGCAGGAGGCGTCTGGACGGCGCGCTGAACCGAGTCCCCGTCGGCTTCTACCAGAAAGTTTGGAAGATCCTGCAGAAGGTGCTCACCTGTAGGTCTCTGGCCCGGATGGAGGTCCCACCTCTTCATGTCCATTTTTTTGTCCCCCAGTGTCACGGTTTGTCCATAGAAGGCTTCCTCCTTCCTTCTTCAACCACCAGAGAGGTAAGGCCATGACCGACGTCATCCCCGGGCGGGAGTGAAGGTAGAAGGTTCATCTCCAGGCTCTGGTGTCCAGATGACCCCGGGCGAGATCAAGTTCTCCGTCCACGTGGAGACGGTTCTGAACCGCGTCCCCCAGCCCGAGTACCGGCAGCTGCTGGTGGAGGCCATCCTGGTGCTCACCATGTTGGCTGAGGTGGACATCCCCAGCATCGGCTCCATCGTCCACGTGGAGAAGATCGTCCACATGGCCAACGACATGTTCCTGAAGGACCAGGTGGGCAGCAGCGACGGAGGATTCTCACTGGCTGTGGAGCTTGTCACCTCCATGTTCTCTCCCGTCCTCCCCAGAGGGATCTGGGAGCGGAGGAGCACATCCTGGAGAGGGACCCGTCCACCGGCGTCTGCCGGCTGCTGTACGACAGCGCCCCCAGTGGCCGTTTTGGGAGCATGACCTACCTCACCAAGGCGGTGGCGGCGTACGTGCACGACTTCCTGCCTGGCGGCTCGTGCCCGGTGCAGTGAGGGCCCAAGCAAGCCCCAAGTAGGGAATTTAACCTTAAATTAGAAACACATTTACAGCACTGAGTAGAACCGTAGTAGGTTCCCTCCCCAGAGACACCTGTTACGCTTTCATTTCTCTGAAAACTAGCTTAAACCTTAGCAACAAACGCACATTATTCATCAACAAATGCACATTATTCAGCAACAAATGCACATTATCCATCTGAATTAGTTCTTTTTCTTCGAGTGACTCATCTGATTCAACTTGAACAGGCGAAAGACGGGTGGAATGGCAGAAAAGTGTTTTTATGGCATCTAGCATGTTTGCGCTTAAACAGAGAGATGTTATGATGCATAAAATATTAATATTAATCAAAGAATATTAAATGAAGGGGGGAGGGCTAATTAATTAACCTCCTCAGCATTGATTAGGAAGTTACAACTTTGTGATGTCAGTTTACCTCATCTTAGATGATTTGATAGTAGTTCTCAGCTCCAGCCTGTTGTGTGTTCATCAGCATGAGTTTGTTTGTAACATCTGAACCTTTACTGAACCTTTTTGTGTTATTTTAAAGCTGCGTCAGATTAAAACAGAAGATAATGAGCTTCTGGTCATGGGGCTGTTTTTTGTTTTTTTTTTTGTCCTTTTCCAGGTTTATTTAGTGCCTAAATATTTATATTTTACTGTCTTTTAATAAATATTTCGAATAAATTGCCCACTAGGCGGCGCTGCCATCCATTAGTTATTTCTTTGTTAAACCTACAAAATATAGTTAAATAAACCTTTAACATAATTGGTTAATTTAAATTAACATTTAACATTTATTTCTGAATTTTCTTACTGGAAAACTTATTTAAAAAAAAAAAGATTGTGTAACACTTGCGATGTGTCTAAACGCTGCCAAGAACTTTCACCTCGTCCTCTATCAGAGAACTCTTGATTTGACCTTCTGGGTAACTCATTTCTGCTAAAAATTGCCTCCTCGCCCAGTCTGGCCTAAAAAGCTGCCAACCGGTGTCTCCGACCGCCCTTTGACCCCTGCATGGAGCAGCGATTATTCCCCTCACATTTAGGGCACAGGTGCCTGCCGGCTGGGACGAGCCTGTATTTAACCAAAAAAAAAGAAAAAGCTAGCACTAAGACATCATAATCGGCTTATCGGCCCAGTTCTGCTGGTTTGTGAGGTCAGCGAGGCTGCTGGGGGTGTGTGTTTACCTTCCTGCATGACCCACCGGGCTGGCTAACCCTTCCCGCTCGTCTCCATCTTTGCAGCTCGTCTTCCTCCGATGAGTCAAGCGTGAGAATAGATCATGATGCTGATGTTTGTGCAGCTTTGAGGGGGTTCCTGTCGATCTCGAAGCTCTTTCCAGGAATCTGTGGAGCAGCGTGATTTAATCAAATGTTCCGCTCCGAACTGGAATTTCACAGGAATCTGGGTTGAAAGCGGTTGTGGTCTGCGGTGCATGAGCAAGCTCTGGGGGCTACTTTAGCATAAATCCGGTCTCCCTGTCCGCCTCACCTTTGTCTCACTGACCCAGTTGACGTGTGGGGCACACGTGTTCTCTGGGACCTGCTTTTAGAACCCTCAGGGTCAGGCAACGGGGCCAAAACAATTAGCTCGTAGCAGTTACCACCGCAGCCTGGAAACACGATACACCACCAGAAAACACAACATGATGGCCTTTTAACAGGGAGGGCAAGTTAGCTAGACCTGTAAACGCGCATTCAGGAAGTTTGTTTATCATTTATTTGCCCCAAAAGACAATCTGTGTCCCACTGGGGAGCGCTGGCGAGCTCGGGGCAGCTACAGCTACAGCTACAGCTACATCCTACCTCTGCAGATGCTGGTGATGCTGGAGCCTTGTGATTGGGCGGCATTGACTCGTGACGTCAGTCCGGGAACATGTTGCACTTGTAAACTAACCCTAACCCTAGCAACCATCCCTGAAACAGCTGATTTGGCCCTAAGTCTTAGCTGGAGGCCATGCTAACGCTAGCTTCAGGGACAGCTGCAACAGGCTGTGCTAATGCGCGCAGCACTTGTTTGAAAAGATTTTATCGCTTAAATCAGAGAAAGAAAAATCACCAGCATGGAGTCACGTGCCGACGCTGTGCGTTGACCCCCGCTTATGTAAAGCAGCAGCCTGTGCGCTGTGGGTTGTTTAAGTGGATCAGGACTGGGTCGGCCCAGCAGCGCCAGCGCTCACACCCGCCTGATAAAGCCTTATCTGGCCTCCGCTTCAGACAAACACACATCCACATGACCTCTGCCCTCTTCATCCCATCCCCCCCCCCCCATCTGACGCCGTTGTACCTGCACGCGTCGATGTGCGCGGGCTTTGCGCCACCTGTGCACGCTGTCGGAGCGCACGTTTAAAAAGACGAGTTGGATGAGCCTCATTTAGGTTTGGGCGCTTTATTTTAAACAGTCTGAAAAAGAGATAAAGGAAGGGGTGGACACAGGCTGGCCTCTCTCTCTGCCTCTCCCTCCCTCTTCCTCCCTCCCTCTCCCTCCCTCCTCCTCCTCCTCCTCCTCTCTCTGGGGATGGCGGCCTGGCTGTATAAAAGCCAGTCGGCGCTGCAGCCCGGAGGTTCCCGGAGTCAGACGAGCGTTCAGGAGAGGTTGATGAGACCCTGAGTGGACGCGGAGCCCAGAGCCTGGCAGACAGCTTGTGAAGATGCAGGGGAGAGTCTTCGTCACCCAGAGGAGAGCGGCAGCGCTGCTGTGTCTGGCGCTGCTCCTGCTGACTCAGCAGGTGAGTTTGACGTGAAAAGTCCCTTATCTCCTCTGGAGTGGCTGGGGTTTGTTGTTTTAGGAGGAAACGACTGCACATTAACTTTTAAAAGCACAGTTTCAAAGTAACGAGAGGTCAAAGGTCAGAACTTAAGGAATCGCGTCAGATCTGGAGAAGATGGATGGTCGTTAAAAACGCTATGTTTGAAATCAGCCTTCACGCGCTAGCGCTTGTGTTTGTACAGGTACGCGCCGGTCCCCTGGCCCGGTCCGGTCCCGACCGGGCACCAGACAGGGCTCAGGTGCAGAGGAGGACAGCCCGCATGTCCCCGCTGTGGAGGATCATGAGCAGCAAACCGTTCGGCGCCTACTGCCAGAACAGCTACGAATGCTCCACGGGCCTCTGCAGGTGAGCCAGGGGCCAGGGGCCAGGGGCCAGGGCCAGGGGCCAGGGGCCAGGGGCCAGGGGCCAGAGCCATAACGAGGTGTTGTTTCCTCCTGCAGGGAGGGCCACTGCTCCATCAGCCAGCGCTCTCCGCCACTGATCGCCAACTACTAGACGCCTCAGGACCCGCCGCGGCTCCTTTCCTTGGGAGGCGTTCGCTCCTTTTCCCAGCACATGAACTTATTCAGACAGATTTTTAGCAAATTCCTTTTGTATTTATTTGCCAGATTGCAAAGTTGTTTATTTTCTAGATAATTTACAGTGCAGACGTCAACCCCAGGAACAAAAGGACGCCGCGCTGTTTTATTTAATTGCAGACAGAGAGAAATGAGGTTGAAAATCAGTCTGCAGGCACCAAGCATGGGATTTATTTGAAAGACCGGGAGCAGGGGTTACAAAATGTTGACGACGCTCACCTGAGCGGACCGCACTTTCATCAGAGCCCAAAGTATCGTTGTACTGTGTCTGCTGTACGTACTGTATCACGTGTCAAAGGACGGCACATCGAGCATCAAACACCTAAAACTGTCCTTATTAGGAGAAACCAAAGAATTTTGTAAAAACCAATCCCCCGACCTCTATGGTGGGCCTGATGTGTTTCATGGGACGTGTTGTTTGAAATGCTGTTCCAATAATTTAATAAATACATGAGACAAGTGTGCACTGACAATCCTTATTTTATAGAAAATATATATTCCGTTTACCTTTTTTGTCCACTTCAGATGACACGTAAGCATGTGTCAGGCACCAACAACCATATAAATCACACACACGAACGCGGCCCACGTGGGCCCGTGTTACGCCCCCTAGTGGCCGGTGTTTGTGCCACATGATGCTCATCAGCCAAACACACCAGCTGAGGTCTGTTTTGTTGATTTCTTCTTGTTGAATTTATAGTTTACCCACAAACATTTGAGTTATTTCAAGCCTTCTGTTATGAGGTGATGCACCTTGAATGCTAATAAGCTAACTGATAAGCCCAGGCGGTCGTGGCACGCTGATTTTTTTTTTGGGCCACTTTGTTTGCTGTTCTTTCTGCAGCTATTGTGAAAGATGTTTGCTAACATGGTGTGCCTGTCAGTTTGGCTAACTGTCTGGGCAGGAGCCACGCGACCATCCACACGGTGTTCTTTAAGCAAAACGGAGAAGGAAAACAGAATGATTTCATCTGGCTTCTGAATTTGGGGACGCCTTATCAGAAAACCAACATGTTTCTGTTCAAACTGACATTAGCCTGGTGTCAGCTGTTGCAAACCGGCTCGTGTGTTTTCACGTGCGCCTGCGCGTCAATATTTTCAGGCTTTGCACAGTCGACTTGTTTTTGTTGCAGACTCAGCTATTTTTTTCCTGTGCACTGTGAAAACCGAGCAGGCCAGAGCTGAACGGGATCACTTTTCATAAATCCTGAGAACCTTTTGAGTTCATGTTTGGGTTGAAGGCAGGCTAGCGTGTTTTTGCTGCGATAAGATGATGGGGGGAAGCAAAAAAATACCAAAGTACGCTGCTTATATCAAAGACAAGAGCAAAGACCACAAACCCACATCAAAGACCACAAAGCCCGGAAGCGATGCGCAAAAGGATCCAAGCGAACAACGGCCTGGATACGAGCGGATGTGAGATCAGGGACCCCACCTCCAACATGCTTGCCCACCTGGAGGATTGTGTGGAGACCACGAGGTCCAAACCCTCAGGGCCCAGGTGGGCACCCCTGGCTCCTTCTCCATCCTAGCAGAAGGCAGAAGGAGGTGGTGAAAGTGGCTGTTGGTCTGTTTACCAGGAACCAGATTCACGACTGCCCCAAACACAAGAGCGCTGGCCGGAAACCTGAGGAAGAGGAGGGGGAGTGGCCCCTGGTGACCAGGTCAAAGAAAAGAGAGAGCCCGGAGAGGAGGACCTGCCCAGCGAACCCGGCCCAGAGTTCAACAGTGGGTGACCTCCAGGAGCCTCACCTTTGGCCCCTTCTGTCTGCAGGACCCTGACACAGGAGGATGAAGACGTCTGACCACCATGTTTGTGTCTCCTCAGTTGACCTTGACGACGATTTCCCTCCGCTCAGCCGAGCCGGTTTGCCCGATGGGACGGCGGGCGGAAAACCCAGACGTCCGGCCAAGAGGGGCGTCCAGCCTGACGCTCAGAGCCACAGCCTGGAGGAGCTCCAGGAGGAACTGGCCAGGCTCCTGGAGGGGAACCACAGCAGCCAGGAGATCCTCACGTGGCTCCAGGTCAGTTCCCTTCAGCGCCCCACATCGGGGTCCGGCTGCAGGACACTCACGGCACGCCGTTTCAGGCCACCATCGACGACGACGACGCGTCCTCTGACGATTTCCTGGAGGTCCTGATGACCTGCATGTGCCAGACTGAAGTGATCGTCTCTAAGCCTAACCTCTGGGTGACGCGGTTCAGCACCTGCTCGGGGGGGGGGGGGGGGGAAGCTAAGCGGTGTGTGTGTGTGTGTGTGTGTGTGTGGTTTCAGGTGACGTCCCCTACATCGACGGCCGCAGCATGCTCAGGTGGACACCTCTGCTGAAGGTCTTTCTGCAGGACCAGGAGAAGGAGCTGACGGCCCTGAAAGCGCTGGGGGATGTGACGCCGTGCCTGCAGCACCCAGAGGGTGTGTGTTCAGGTGCCCGGGTGGGATTTTTACATTCACGAGACTGCCGCGATGTCCTCACAGGCCTGCTGCAGATGATCCTGGACGTCCTCATCGATGAAGAGATCGTCCAGGAGAGCACCTTCCTGAGGTGGAAGGGCTCCGAAGAGCAGAGGGCCAACTGGGAGCTCCTCGGCTCCATCAGCAGGTTCTTCTGCTGGCTGGAGGAATATCAGCGCTGAAGCCCCGGTGCTGCGAAGGTTGTTCTGTCGCAACGTCAAACATGACAGACGCGTAGGAGCAGACCCCCGTCAGCAGCAGGTCCCCTCACGGTGACTCAGACCACGGTGACCCACCGCTGTTACTCAGGAACAAAGTTACCCTCGTCAGAACCTAAAAGAAATCGCTTCGAAATCCCAGGATTTGGGCACACGAGCAAAGTGAACATGAATATTTCAGTCTGGTTTTCCGCCTCCTTCAATTTTTCAGGGCACTGACTCACTCTGACGTAAAACTGTCGGGTTTCTCTCCACTTCCTTCAGCCTCAGACGCTCAGCTCCTCCTCGTCTGACCCCGGCTGAAGCGAATTTCCAGCTGTTCTTCCTGCCTGTTCACTGACAGGATCTGCCTTTTTTCCTAGCTGTCTGTGTAGGTTCTCAGTCATCCAGGTCGTAGTTATCCGAGAATAGACTATGTGTTCATCTGGACTTTCAATTTTCTTTTTGGGAAAGGTTTCGCCTTTCATCCAAAAGGCTTCATCGGTTCTGACCAGGCTGGGAGCAGAGCTTGGAGATATAGCCTCCATATAGCCTTTTATCTTAGCCTCTTCACCACTTTAACCCAAACAGGCCTCCAGTCCTGAGAGGAACATGGGTTTTCAAAGCCAGAAGGGTTCGGTCTAATCGTCTTTGAGTCACATGGACATTCATTAACACCCTGGTAATGATAACAAAGGTCGCGGCACACCTCAGGGAGCTCCAGAGAGCGCGCTTGTCTCCGGATTAGCCTCTGTTGTGAAGGGAAACCAGATTAGTGTCCTTCAGGGTAGGACGTCCGCTTCCTGTGACTCCAGGGCTGTTGGGTCAAATTGGGTGATTGATCATCTGCAGCTGCTTGAAAAGACTTCAGGTGAATCTCTGCTCATTGGGCATTTAAATCCAAGCTTTGTGTCCAGTTCCTGCTTGCAGAGTTCCTGCGTGTCACATATGACAAATGCTCCAGCCCCGACTGCAAGGTCAAGAGGTCACGACCAGGTATTTGACCTTGTTCTGGAGCCGACAGTGACGCAGTACACCCCGCACACGTGGACTGTATCAATAATTGTATCGAGTTCACATTCTTTATCAGTTTTCAGTGCAGGATTGTGAAAAACTAAAGAAGCGCGTGAATTCTTTTACTTTTTGACTTTCCAAATCAGTATTGTATCTGGATGCGGTGGGGTCTGTTCAGAGAAACTCCGTATTCAGAAACTTTGATCAGAGACCGCCTCTGGCTGGCCAGTGACATTAATTTCAGCCTTTTAAACTGCAGAATTGTGGAACGTTTGTAAATAACTGTTTTCTGGTGTTCTGCAGTACCACTCCACACCTCTAGGGGCCCCAATCTGCCAAGATGAGGAGTTTAACCGTATCCTCCCCTCCCACAGCCAGGAGAAAGCTGACACTTCTTAGGTTTTTACAAAATATGCATTTTATTTAATCATTCTGTCATTCTGAATAAAACTTGCATGTATTTCCATCACAACAGCTCTGTTTTTCCACAAATTTTTTTTTTACCACTTTTGCCTTTTTTTTTTCCCCTTTTTTCTTTTACTCCCCCTAAGACGAGCCATGCCAGCGTTGTGTTTATGGAGCGTTGTGTTTATCCACACCTGAACATCCAACAGTCAACCTTTAAAATGATCCAGGAACGGAGACCAGATTTGGAGAATCTAAAAAGACAACAGAGAGAAAGAAAGAAGAGCGGGCCAGTTTCTGGACAGACTCGTGGTGCGTGTCTTTAATTAGCTCCTCCTGCTGCCGTCGTTGGGTAGAAGTAGCTTTTAAAGTGATTTGGAGATTCCGTTTGGCATCATGATGACAGTGATGGTGGGAGCAGCAACCAGCCACGTGCGCAGAAAGAGCGCACGGACGAGTACACCAGGACAAGTGTCAGCTCATAGAGGTGAGAACAGGCGGCCGCGGGCCGCGGCAGCAGCCGTTCCAAGTGCTTGGGCGGGAGCGGCGAAGCTCCGCTGGCTTCCTCCGCCACGGCGTCTATTCCCCGCTGGCGTCGCGCCCCGGCCAGCTCAGCGACACGTGCACGACTCGGCCACCATGTCCTCCAGCTCCCTGTACTCCACCTTCTTCTTGTGCACCACCAGCACGCTCATGGGCATGTACTTGTACGGCACGCAGGAGGGCGGCGGCACGTCGCCCACGCCCAGGTCGCTGATGACCGTCTGTATGATGGCGTGGTTGGGCGAGTGGTAGCCGTAGTGGAGCACCCGCGGGCAGTTGCCCTGGCAGAAGCGGGGGTTGTACACCGGCGGGGCGATGAAGTAGTGCCCCCAGCCCAGCTCGTCGAAGGACAGGCGGAAGGAGTGCAGCCTGCAGCGGTTCTTGGGCGTGCCGCCGCTGCGTTTGGAGCTGGGGATGTTGGAGATGACCGAGTCCGAGGGAGAGGTGGAGAAGGAGGAGGAGGAGGTGGGCGCGTTTTTCAGAGCGTCCAGGGAGGGGTCTTTTGGCTCCGAACCGCTGATCTCGTTGGAGCGGCGGCGGCGGCGGCGTTGCTGGAGCGAAGAGTGCCACAGGCCGATTTGCCTCATGACGTCCCCCCCCTCGGGTCCCAGCAGGTCCCCCATCCAGACGTTCCCGTCCCGTTCCTCCTCCAGGTACAGGAGAAGAGACGGGACCTCGAGGTGCTGCCCTCCCCTCCGTTGTGCCCAC
Organism: Tetraodon nigroviridis; assembly: GCA_000180735.1. NCBI lineage: Eukaryota > Metazoa > Chordata > Actinopteri > Tetraodontiformes > Tetraodontidae > Tetraodon > Tetraodon nigroviridis. The sequence goes on from CAAE01012261.1 coordinate 36,911, forward strand.
GGGCGCGGGAGGCCGCCGCCCCCCTGCGCAGCCATGGGCGCGGTGCAGCGGTACTGGGCGGTGAGGGTCAAGGCCCCCCCCGGACTCTGGTCCTGACGCTGCCTGACGTGTGCCGTGATGTCCGTCTCCGTCCAGCGCTGGTGCGGCTCCAGGACAACCAGACTCTCTCTGCCCAGGGGGGCCACCCGGGCCCTGCAGCGGGGCGGCGGGGCCCCCTGGCTGCTGTTGAAGGGGGCGGGCGCCGAACGGAGGTGCACGAAGGAAGCCCTGACCAGCTGCTCTGAGGGGAGCGTGTCCAGGTGGTACTGCACCGAGAAGTGGTACTGGTGGTCTGACGGAGACAAAAAACAACCCGAATGACCCTCGGTCGTCATGGTGACGGGAGAACTACTCTAGGACTACAACCCAGGTTTAGGTGGGAGACCTGCTTTGACTTTAAACTCACCTGGTGACGCAGGCAGGTAGCTGACCGAGGACGCTGACGGCTTCAGCAGGCGGACCGTGTTGGAGCCGAACTTCCGGTGCTGTTTGGGCCTGCCGTCCGGCTCGGCCGCGCTTCGGTACAGGCTCATCATGAACTGCAGGTTCTGGTCCGCCTTCTGCTCGTCCGTCAGCGGCCGGTGGCGCACCCGCCCGCGCTGCAGCCCGGCGCCGTGCGCCTCGACGACGCCCGACGGGACGAGGGCGCCTTCCGGTCGGGCCCGGCTCCAGCGCAGGTGAGGCGCAGCAGGTAAACGAGGGCGGACACGAGGAGGAGGCGCAGGAAGCGGCGTGCGGGGCGGCTCGGCCTCATGTTTGCGTGAGATCCTCTGGCGCTAGCGAGCTCCACCACCGAGGCTGAAAATGGCTACCATCCTCACCTGCTCGGCGGCCCCCTGCTGACTTCCTGTCCGCAATTGACGCCGACTCCAATTAAGCCCTCGGGTTCGCGAGTTAGCCACGTGATCCCCGCAGAGCGAGCCCCGTAAGCGTCATTCTTCACAAATGTTTGCGTTTTCGTTCGTTCTTTAGCTTCATTGCTTATTTTTTACGTTATGATGAAACATCAATTATATTCCTGAGCAGACAGGGTTTTTTTCTTCCAAAATTGCAGTCAGGCAGGTGTTAGTTCTTGAAATAACAATACAAAATAAATTCAAAATTATATTTAAAACTACTTTTTAAAAATGGTTAAATAATTTTGGTGTAAATGTTTTAAATGTTTATTATTTCTTTATTTAAAAACCCCTAACTTTCAATACCCAGGCCTTGAAGATCGGACCTTTGGCTCCATCCAGTGGTGAATTAATTTATGGCAACAGATGATCTCGAACCCTCCTCGCTGGGTGAGCGACACTCTGGTGGTTCCTGATGTGCAAAAACCACTGAGGTTTTACAGCAAGACTGAGTGGAATCTTTAAAAGCTTCCTGCAAATCTCGTTCGATCGGGAACTCTTTCCACGCGTTAGATACAAAAGTGAATTGAACTGTTCTGTTTTCCTCCAGGAACAGACTCCTGGAAGCCAACATCTGACCATGAGGTAGAAACTAGAAGAAAGAAAAAGTTGTGTTTTAAATGTGTCACTGGTCCTTGGCAGGAACATTCAAAAACCCTTTCTTGATTTGGGGTTTTTTGTGATTGAGGTTCCAGACTTTGTTTAAGTTATATTTGATATGACTTTATTCACATGTTGTTTGTTTGTTCTGGTATAATTTAAAGGCCAAGCTTTTGGGGAATAATCTTTAAATGATTCTCAACTGGGGGGAACGGAATGTAAGTCAGGCAGCAAATCTGCTCAACATGAAAAGAGATGAAAAATACATGTTGCAAAAAAAGTTTTCTTTTTGAACTTGATCTGGTTTGAAAGCAAGCTTTCACCACCAGACCCAATGTTGCAATGGCAACATAACAAAAAAAAAGAAAAATGGAATAAAAAAGGCTTGAAAAGGAAATCTAAGTTGACCAACACAAACTCCTGTGGTCAGAGAGAAAAGAGAGGTCTGGGCATGTTCACATCTATTTTTCCTTCATCGCTTTCTCTTAAAACACACACACACGCACGCACCCACGCTATCTACGATCAGTCATTTCAAGAGTGTGGGAAAACTCGAAAGTATGAGAGAAATTTGGCAAAAATGAAAGATTACTGAGGCGGAAACGCATTCAAAGAGTTGTAACAATTTGCCATAAAAGGCAGGAAAAGTGTTGCAGTATAACGTTGCAGGGGAATGTGCGCAGACAGCACACGCACGTTTCAAACCAGGCCGTGCGTTAGCTGTGAGGCTGTTATTAAGCTGTAGTTACCGCCGCCAGCCCGCCTGGTGTTATTACAATACAGCGGTGGTCGGGACTTCTTGCCTCTTCCCTCTCCTGCAACCCGATTGGACAAGTTAAGCGAGAAGCTCCATCCCATTGGCCAGAAGTCTGTCAATCAAATTCCGCTGTTGGGATAGCGGGAGGACCCGCCCCCATGCTGCCTAAAGTTTTCCTAAAGTTTGTGGTTGAGCTAGCTCAGGTAACCGGAAGATGCCGACGTAGATGTAAAAATCGAAACAAAACACACGTTTTAAGTAGATATTATCTGCGCGACATAAAAAAGATGTAAAAGTAACATTCCTTAGCAATCTTTTGAGTGACCCACAAGTTGTGGATGAAGCAAAAGTTTGTCGTTCGTCAGCGTTTTTGAACCTTGGCCGGAACTTGCGTCCTCTTTGTCGGCTCTAATCCCTCCCAGCTTGACACCAGCCGAAACTTTTTTCCTCCCCCTCTCCCACCCACTCACTCCTTCCTTCCACCCATCCACCCATCCTTCCATCCATTCCCTGTTGTTAACTGTGATGGGGAAGCCGGGGGAGCGCTACCGGCACCGCTAGCTAGCAGCAGTCGAGACCGAGGCTGAGAGGACGCTCGGCGGCGGAGGGAGAGAGAATGGAGACGGTGGAACAACTGGTGTCCTTCCACCACATCCAGGTCCAGCTGAGTGGGGGCGCTCCGTGGGGCTTCACGCTGAAAGGAGGTCTGGAGCACGGCGAGCCGCTCATCATCACCAAAGTAAGCTAACTACTGACACACTGCCGCCCACGAGTGCGTCGGAAACCACTTTAACCTGCTCCGAAGTGTACTTGGGGTGCTACTACTTCTTCAGTTGTGTTACGAATGTCCTGGACAGCGACTTTTAGCGCTCTTTTGTTGTAGTTTTGGTGCACCCAGGGCGACCGTGGCTCGCAGATGCGCAGCTGTGCAGCTCATGTGCTCCTGGTTGGGTGCTCAGGCTCTCCCCCTGCACACCTTCCCACATTTGGGCTTCATTTTCTCCATTTTGCACATAGTGGATGGGAAAGCAGAGGCAGGCATGTGGCTGACGTCCCTCCAAAGTAGTCCAGAGGTTGGGTTGCTGAACCTGGAGGTCAAAGGGTTCCCCCAGGGGCGCAGAAAAGCCCTCCCCAGGGGCAGCCCTGATCCACCTGGTTCTCCTCACGCCCTGTCACCTGCGTCCACGCTTGGAAAACCTCTACCAGACCTCTGCTCTGGCTGCAGTGGCTGTGGATCAGCTGGTTCTCAAGACCCAGGGCCCGCCTGGGTCCTCCCTACTCTTTCTCCTGGTGATGAGCGGCTGGAAAGGGATCGCTGCATGTAATTACTGGGGTGTGTTCCCCTGGGTGTGTGTGTGTGGGGGCGCTGAGCGTCTTTGTGTGCGTGGTGCGTCTGTAAGCGGGGTGTGTGACGCGCAGACCTCTGCACCCCCTCAGGGGTCCCGGCCCAGGTGTCCTGACCGCTGGACGCAGGCTCCTCGGTTCCCCTCTGCTGGAGGAACGGAGGAGCCTGGCTCAGTCACGTGGAAACACACACCGCCACAGTAACACGGCCCCTGGGTGGAAGTGACTGCTGGCGGAGATAAAAATCCAAACGGCCTCGTGTGGCTGTTTGGTGTCCCGTGGCCAGTTAAAAGGCGCCGCGTGGAGCCCACGCGGCACAGCGGAGGGCGTGGGGCTGGGACCTGTGGTGCAGGATGTGTGGAAACCTTGTAATGATGAAGTGTCAGGGAAGGGAAGGAGGATAAGGACAGGAGGAATAGCCCGCACGTGCGTGCGCGTGTGTGCGTGAGAAAGGCATGAGTGTGTAGCATGTTTCCAGAGTTTCCACCCGCCTCTGTGCAACACAGAAGTTTACTATGTCGGCGTAGACCACAGCTGAATACGGCCCTAATCCTCTGACTTCCGAGAGGGAGGAACGTGTGTGTGTGTGTGTTGGGGCTTCTTTGGTGCTCAATCCAGCATCGTTTGTTGGGTTTTCTGAACACTGGGCTTCTGCTCACCCCAGATCTTTGCTCCGGTGGAGGTTGGGATGAGGCTAGCACGCCGCAGCGCTTCGGCAGGCAGAGCTAACGTCCATCATCAGCTGACTTTGGAGGAGCTGGGTCAGAATAAAGCGTTTTATAGCAGGAAAAAGTTGTTTAGATTGCCACTCTGGTGTCTGGGGATGGGCCTGCTGCTCAGACTAAACAGTCCTTGAGAACTTGTGATTTTCAAAAACCTCCTTGAGCAGCCATCCTGCCATTTTCAGCCTCAACCCCAAACCTCGCCGGTGGCGGTGACACACAAAGAAAAGCCATCCAGGCCCCGTTCTTTAGTTAGAAACTGGACAAAAAAAGGACAAAAGTGCATGAAAACGGGCCGCTGCTTTTATTTTGGGTGTCCGTGGCCCGGAGGGGGGAGGGTTGGGAGACGGCGGAGGGATGTAAGCCATTTGGTCAACATTCCGCCAGCAGCATAACAAATTAGCGCTGAGGGGTGTGTGTATGAAAGGCTGCGGGCACATTACACACACTTTTCCTGCAAGGTTTCCTTGAGAGTCTGAGGTCTTCCTCGGCTAATCGCTGCCTTTATCAGCCTGTTGGGAATGTTGGAGCCAGCTGGTCAAGGCTGAACCCCGGCAAGCTCTGGTGGAAACTCAGCGCTGGTGGGACTGGTGGCGTTCCGACGCCACCACAGTCGCTTTGACGGATCCCAGTTGCTGGTGTCAACCCGCCCAACTGGACTGGTCTCCCAGTAGACGGCGCCAGACCAGACGCGGCTCCCGGACGCGTCCTCCGGGCTGAAAGCCTGGAATCATCAGGGAATCTTCTCTTCCGTAACGAAACCCCAGCTGAGGGCTGTCGTGTGATGGTAGGCGTTATATATGCCCGTCTTCCAGCTGCGCTTTCCTCCTTTTATGTGTCGGGAACAGGCCGTGTTTCTTGCCAGGAGCATTCCAGCGGAGCGGCCTGGAATCCTGGCCCGAGCGGAGATGGAGGCCATAATCTGCCTCTTTGTTCCTGATGCTGACAGTAACAGAAATCCCCCCCCAAAAAAGAATGTTTTGACACGTGGTCGAAGGAATGCACCCGTGTGTGCATGTGCGTGCGGGCTTGTGTGTGTGTGTGTGTGTGTGTTACTCCCAGCATTCCAGAAAAAGGAGCCACCAGTAGCATTCAGCTCTGCGGGGGGTTGATGGGAATGCCATCAGATAGAGATGCTATTGTCTGCTGTGTGTGTGTGTGTGTGTGTGTGTGTGTGTGTGTCCTTTACCCTGACTTGATTTGCCGACTGTCTTTCCTGAGCAAAAACACATGTAGCGCTACAACACGGAGCGTATTGATGAGCCAGACAAGCGTGTCTCCATGTTGGACACGCCGGCGTGGGTGTTTGATCAGGAGAGAACCTTGAAACCTCATCAGAACCATCAGAACCATCAGAACCAGAAGGTATTCAGGATATTCCTGGTTTTTAACAGAGATTAAATGATTTCATTCTTAGTTTTTTTTTTGTTTTTTTTAGAAGATGCCTCATTAATCCTGAAATGATTAAACAGAAAGCTCTTAAATCCACTGTGTGTGGTGTGTGTGTGTGTGTGTGTGTAAAACAGATGAGGTGTGGTTGGAATGTAACATTCCTATCTGGGATCTATGCAGCCTTTAGCTGTTCAGTTATGTTCTGTCTAGAGTCTCACTCTCTCTACCTTCTCTCTCTCACACACACACACACACACACACACACACACACACACACACACAAACCTTGGTATTGCCTTTCCTCAGATTACACCAAATTGCGTCCTGAGGTGACGGCGAGCGCTGTCTGGACCCCCTGCTGGGTTTCATGTTCTGCTGATTTCCTGAGCAGGTTTCTCTTCTTCTTTGTTACCATGACAGCACACCGTTACAAACATCCCAGAATCCGCCAAGTGTGCCGAGGGTTTGCTGAAACGTGGCCTGTGCCTGTTCCCGGCCCCTCTCATGGTGAGAGGTGATGGGCTGGATGAGGAAGAGGTGGATCACGGAGGGCACGCAGGAAGCGCGTTAGAGGAGGAGGTGTGACATCCCAGAAACCTGCAGGGTGGGGTCGCCTTTCTTTGCCGTGGGCTGATAGATGGATGGAGCGAGAGAATGGATCAAAAGATGGAGGCAGAGGTGGAGAACAGGGAGGGGCCGGAGGTCTCGGGTGTCAGCGCATCTGCCGTCTGTCTCCTGCATGCTTCTGCGATCTGCAGCGCCTCCGCTCCACACGTGCTCCTCTTCCAGGGCTTGGATTTTCCAGCTTGTGTTTTCTTCATCTCTTTTTTTTGCTCTGCTTTTTCAGCGCAGCCCCCGGACTGGGGGGGGGGGGCTCGCCTCAGCAGCAGCCGCCGGCGGTCGGAAATCGAGCTTTCTTTCTGCAATTTTCTCCTCGTCCTGAATTGGAATGGAAACTGGAGGCAGAAAGCAGAGTTTGGCAGCGAGCCTCCGCTAATTTCCTCACGATGATTCTGATTGTCGGACATTAAAAAAAAAAAGGCCTTAATAGCAACTAAAGAAGCACCAGTGGTCCCCTGGACGCACCGGCTAGCCGTACCCGAGGGACGTGTGGGCACTTTTAGGAGTTAATGTTTCACCCCTGTTGAGGGTGTGCATGTGCATTGTTTGAGGTGAAGGGGGATACACACACACACACACACACACACACACACACACACACGTGACATTGACGAATCAATCCAGTCCAGCTCCGGTCCCACCAGGCCCCTGACATTTTAACCTCTGCTATTGTCAGCGTCGCTCACCGGATCTAATGGCTTCCATACCCGACAAGAAACATCCAACTCTGTGTGTGTGTGTGTGTGTGTGTGTGTATTTTTTTTTTTGTGTGTGTGTGTGTGTGTGTGTGTGTGTGTGTGTGTGTGTGTGTGTGTGGGTGTGTGAGGGGGGTGGGGGGAGTGGGAGTGGGTGTTTTGTGGTTTATAGACTTGGGTGGAGGGAAGTTTGGACAGGTTTGAAGTAAAGGGAGGGTATGGGGGGTAGTGGGGTTTTGAAGGTGGGGGGGGGGG
>CAAE01012261.1:44281-91854 GCA_000180735.1 Tetraodon nigroviridis
CATGGTCACAGCCCAGCAGAAAAAATAGCGCGAGGGGGGAGAAAGGGCGTTACAGAAAAAACGGGCCGCAAGTTCCTGAGATCTGAGGTCTTCCTCGGCTAATCGCTGCCTTTATCAGCCTGTTGTGGAATGTTGGAGCCAGCTGGTCAAGGCTGAACCCCGGCAAGCTCTGGTGGAAACTCAGCGCTGGTGGGAGTGTGGTCACACGTGCACGCGCATCTGTCGCCTGTAGCTAGCTAGCTCAGGACGGGCCTGTTGGACTGTTGGACGCTCATTTACTTCAAAAGGAACAGTCGTGGCGTTCCGACGCCACCACAGTCGCTTTGACGGATCCCAGTTGCTGGTGTCAACCCGCCCAACTGGACTGGTCTCCCAGTAGACGGTGCCAGACCAGACGCGGCTCCCGGACGCGTCCTCCGGGCTGAAAGCCTGGAATCATCAGGGAATCTTCTCTTCCGTAACGAAACCCCAGCTGAGGGCTGTCGTGTGATGGTAGGCGTTATATATGCCCGTCTTCCAGCTGCGCTTTCCTCCTTTTATGTGTCGGGAACAGGCCGTGTTTCTTGCCAGGAGCATTCCAGCGGAGCGGCCTGGAATCCTGGCCCGAGCGGAGATGGAGGCCATAATCTGCCTCTTTGTTCCTGATGCTGACAGTAACAGAAATCCCCCCCCAAAAAAGAATGTTTTGACACGTGGTCGAAGGAATGCACCCGTGTGTGCATGTGCGTGCGGGCTTGTGTGTGTGTGTGTGTGTGTGTGTGTGTGTGTGTGTGTGTGTGTGTTACTCCCAGCATTCCAGAAAAAGGAGCCACCAGTAGCATTCAGCTCTGCGGGGGGTTGATGGGAATGCCATCAGATAGAGATGCTATTGTCTGCTGTGTGTGTGTGTGTGTGTGTGTGTGTGTGTGTCCTTTACCCTGACTTGATTTGCCGACTGTCTTTCCTGAGCAAAAACACATGTAGCGCTACAACACGGAGCGTATTGATGAGCCAGACAAGCGTGTCTCCATGTTGGACACGCCGGCGTGGGTGTTTGATCAGGAGAGAACCTTGAAACCTCATCAGAACCATCAGAACCATCAGAACCAGAAGGTATTCAGGATATTCCTGGTTTTTAACAGAGGTTAAATGATTTCATTCTTTGTTTTTTTTTTTGTTTTTTTTAGAAGATGCCTCATTAATCCTGAAATGATTAAACAGAAAGCTGTTTAATCACACTGTGTGTGTGGTGTGTGTGTGTGTGTGTGTGTGTGTGTGTGTGTATAAAAGAGAGGGGGGGGGGGGGGGATGTAACATTCCTATCTGGGATCTATGCAGCCTTTAGCTGTACAGTTATGTTCTGTCTAGAGTCTCGCTCTCTCTACCTTCTCTCTCTCTCACTCACACACACACACACACACACACACACACACACACACACACACACACACAAACCTTGGTATTGCCTCTCCTCAGATTACACCAAATTGCGTCCTGAGGTGACGGCGAGCGCTGTCTGGACCCCCTGCTGGGTTTCATGTTCTGCTGATTTCCTGAGCAGGTTTCTCTTCTTCTTTGTTACCATGACAGCACACCGTTACAAACATCCCAGAATCCGCCAAGTGTGCCGAGGGTTTGCTGAAACGTGGCCTGTGCCTGTTTCCGGCCCCTCTCATGGTGAGAGGTGATGGGCTGGATGAGGAAGAGGTGGATCACGGAGGGCTAAAAGATGAGGGGAGAGGTGAAGCCCAGGCAGGAAGCGCGTTAGAGGAGGAGGTGTGACATCCCAGAAACCTGCAGGGTGGGGTCGCCTTTTCTTTGCCGTGGGCTGATAGATGGATGGAGCGAGAGAATGGATCAAAAGATGGAGGCAGAGGTGGAGAACAGGGAGGGGCCGGAGGTCTCGGGTGTCGGCGCATCTGCCGTCTGTCTCCTGCATGCTTCTGCGATCTGCAGCGCCTCCGCTCCACACGTGCTCCTCTTCCAGGGCTTGGATTTTCCAGCTTGTGTTTTCTTCATCTCTTTTTTTTGCTCTGCTTTTTCAGCGCAGCCCCCGGACTGAGGGGGGGGGGGCTCGCCTCAGCAGCAGCCGCCGGCGGTCGGAAATCGAGCTTTCTTTCTGCAATTTTCTCCTCGTCCTGAATTGGAATGGAAACTGGAGGCAGAAAGCAGAGTTTGGCAGCGAGCCTCCGCTAATTTCCTCACGATGATTCTGATTGTCGGACATTAAAAAAAAAAAGGCCTTAATAGCAACTAAAGAAGCACCAGTGGTCCCTTGGACGCACCGGCTAGCCGTACCCGAGGGACGTGTGGGCACTTTTAGGAGTTAATGTTTCACCCCTGTTGAGGGTGTGCATGTGCATTGTTTGAGGTGAAGGGGGATACACACACACACACACACACACACACACACACACACACACACACACACACACACACACACACACACGTGACATTGACGAATCAATCCAGTCCAGCTCCGGTCCCACCAGGCCCCTGACATTTTAACCTCTGCTATTGTCAGCGTCGCTCACCGGATCTAATGGCTTCCATACCCGACAAGAAACATCCAACTCTGTGTGTGTGTGTGTGTGTGTGTGTGTGTGAGAGGGATCATGGGAGTTGGAGTGCCTGTCTTGTGGCCTATTGACCTGGATGGAGGGAAGCTTGGACAGGTTTGAAGTAAACGGAGGGATTGTGGGTAGTGGGGCTTTGATGCGGCTGGGGCTGGGCGTCTGCAGCGTGAGGCTGGGCGTCTGCAGCGTGAGGCTGGGCGTCTGCAGCGCGGGGCTGGGCGTCAGCAGCGTGAGGCTGGGCGTCTTTAGCGTGAGGCTGGGCGTCTGCAGCGTGAGGCTGGGCGTCTGCAGCGCGGGGCTGGGGCTGGGCGTCTGCAGCGCGGGGCTGGTTTTCACCCAGTTAAGGACCATTTTAACCGTATTACTGGAGCTTAGGGAGGTAAGAAGGGCTTTGGTGTGGAGCCGTTTGGCGGATTTCCCAAGATCACCTGTCGGTCAGCCTCTGCAGGCGGTGATCTGTCTCTCTTCCCCGCCTGTTTTCAGCCCTGGCTGCTCCTCCTTTCCTCTGTGAAACACCTCTGCTTTGTGCTTTTTCAGAGATGACATCAGGACGTCCCACCTGCATCTGCTAGCATCTTAGCGGCTGCAGCACTGCCTTTTCAACCGTCCACCAGAGACGAGACAAGTAAGGACCTTTCTGGGCGGCCCTCCAGGCCCGGAGACCTAACGGGGGACATTTTAATTAGGATTTGAAATATTTAGTCTGGTCCCGGCAGGGTGGCTAATGAAAATATACGCGCGAGGGAGACCCACCAGAGAGTGGCGGCCGTTGAAATAATTGCTGGAAATATGCTGGATTGAAAACAAACAGGCGAAACCAGCGGCTGTTGGGATGTGCACGTGTGTGTGTGTACTGTAAGGGAAGGAGCTGGACGTGAGAAAGTGGACTTTGTGTGTGAAACAACTCCAGCCAGGCCGCCGGCGCGCACCGACGCCGGGGGTCAGCGGAGGTCGACGGCGGCGTCCGTGCACGCGGTGCGCTGCGGTGCGAGCGTGGGAGCTTTTCCCCCTCCTCCCGCCCCGATAAAAGAGGCCTTGTGCGAGCGTGGGTGTGGAGCTCACGAGGCCAGAGCTCGGTGGAGGGTGTGCACGTGTGCACGAGCCTGGGAGCTTTTGAAAGGGAGCCATTTCACACACGTCCGCCCGGCGGGTCGTCAGGTGCTCACAGATGGCATCCTCTGGTGTTGTTCCAGCGGGTCGTCGGTCTTCACGGTCCTCCATTGTGAGTTCACGTCTGAGCCGTGGTGAACGGGCACGTGACCCCCGTTTCCACGGCGTCATGCCCGCTCCCGCTCCTGCTCCCGCTCCCGCTCCCTTCGGCTGGGGCTCTGCCTGTGTGAGAGTCCCTGTGTGTGGTGGAGCTCCTCCAGGAGGAGGAAGCTGCCGTCCAGCGAGCTGGTCCCCCTCCCTCCGTCAGCGTCTTTGTCCCCGGTGGTGGGGGGGTGAGGGGGTGTTCACCAGGGTCCTGGAACCGTTGAGCCCGTTCCCACATCTAGATGACGTAGATCTGCACTCAGGAGCCGAGCCCTGGAGCCAAGCTCACTTCTCCTCACAAAGAGACTGCTGTTGATGCAGCCAGGGTTCGTGTGTGTGTGTGTGTGTGTGTGTGTGTGTGTGTGTGTGTGTGTGTGTGTGTGTGTGTGTGTGTGTGTGTCAGGTGACCTCATGCTGACGACCTGTGACCACCATGGGAATTCCCTTTTTTTTCCATCCTCTATAAATTGAGCATGACACCATGGCGTGAACGCATGAACCTGCACACTCCCACACACCCCATCTAATCCCTTGGTTTGACCTGTGTGTGTGTGTGTGTGTCTGTGTGTGTGTGTGTGTGTGTGTGTGTGTGTGTGTGTGTTGTAGAACACAGAGGCCTTTCTTCTCTCCTCCTTAAAGCCAAAAACCTCACCCTGTCTGGACGTCTCATAACAGCATGACACACACGTGTGCACACACACCTCCGGACACACACACACACACACACACACACACAGGCATGTAGGTCAGACTGGAGCGAAACTGAACTAAATTGCTTTTAAATGACGGACCACTGCCAGGAGAAGAGGAGGGAATGAGCGGATTATTCCAGAGGTAGACGGAGCCGACGGATGATCTGACGGACATCCACACATTCCCTGCCATCACCCAGGTCTTACACACCTCACACACTCCGCTCGTTTTTAATGTTTTATCCTCACCACCCTCTTTTTCCCTTGTGGAATCTTCTCTTTTTTCTTCTCCTCCCTCTTCATCTCTTCTTTCTCTGTAATCTCTGGGAAAATGACAGATTACGCTAACAGGGCCCAACATAGAAGCCTGTGTGTGTGTGTGTTTGTTTGTTCCAGTGTCTTGTTTATTTCAGATGTAGTGTGATGTTTTGTAATGAGAGCTGTGTGTGTGTGTGAACGTGCTCAACCACCATTTTTGGGGGTGGTTTTTCTGTGTGTGTGTGAGTGTGTGACAAAATGATAAGCAACTAGTCCGACTTATAAAACAGAAAAACATTGACCATGAGTATCGAGCGAGATCGAGCGAGGCCGCCCCCGTGTTTCATATGAGGATAGTGTGTGTGGTCCCACACAGGAAGTGTGTTTTTTAGTACCCCCCCACAAAAAGAGAGCTGTAAAAAAAAAAAGGGGTGATGTGGTCTTTCAGCCGAGAAAAATGGTCATTTTCATCTCTTGTGCCTGTCCTTTTCAGTGGTTTGTGTGTGTGTGTGTGTGTGTGTGTGTGTGTGTGTGTGTGTTCCCCTGTTTCACATCCTTTCATCATTTGTCGGCGGTGTGATTTACGACCGACCTCAAATGCCACCCTGCGCTGCTCTGCGTCTAAGCCCAAACATCCCAGCTTGACTGTAACAACGCTGCCTTCCCACACACACACACACACACACACACACACACACACACACACACTGAGGAAAGCCTTCTATCTGGGCCTGTAAGGACAGAGACAGTTTCCCAGAAAGGTCTCAGACGCAGGCGTGTGTTCGTCCCTCTTGAAGTGGGTCCGTATTTCGCCGATTCTGACGTTTGCCGTGTTTTCCTGCAGATTGAGGACGGCGGGAAGGCGGCCGTGTGCGCCAAGCTGAAGGTGGGCGACGAGCTCATCAACATCAACGGATCCACCCTGTACGGCAGCAGGCAGGAAGCCCTGATCCTCATCAAGGGCTCGTTCCGCATCCTGAAGCTCACGGTCAGGAGGTAACCACGGCAACAGCGCTACATCAACACCCCCGCGCAGGTCCTCCTATAGATAGCCCTTCCCTGACTTCAAAGAGTCCCGGCGTCTGTTTGCAGGAAAACGGATTCCGAACGGCCCCTCGCAGCGCCGCTCGCTCGGCTCTATGGGAAGCGGTGGGGTCGGGAAGGAAGGTGACGGAGGGTGTCTGTTCACACGTGGCTGCTTCAGCCGTTGGGGAATGTCTCACAGGAAATGACCTTTGACCCCCAGGGTATCAAAACGCAAACCCAGATAGGAAGGGAGGGAGTTGAGCCGCGCCACCGCTCAAATTAGCGTTAGCATCTGGAAACCATATTATAGAGGCTGAAGTATGACAAGCCGGCACAAGTGCATCCTCCAGATTAAGCGTGCTAATTTTATAGGACCAGAGTGGGCGTTGCTGCGTCTGCGCCTCATTATTTTATACCGCGGTGAGAGCTGCGTTCACAGCCACCACACACACACGTAGCAACCTGGCTTTGATAGGCAGCTTGCTGGCGGTAATTACCGGTCTCGGCTTTAGCGTGTTGGGCGGCCTCGACCTGGAATCTGGGCCAATCATGTCGTTGCAGGAACTACACCTGGACACACACACACACACACACACACACACATACACATGTTTGGGCATTTCCCTGGCGTTTGAGCTAAACGGTGCTACACCATCACCCTGGCGTTAGCCTCCCCTTTGCTTGTCTCATCAGTATTTTGTTGAAGCTAATCATTCGTTGAGGCTTGCGCCGTCGCCCGGTTGCGCTGAAAGAAGAGGCAGAATTTAGCAAACCAGAAGAATTTACTGGGAAGCCGCTATGTGGAGGGAAGCGATGTTTTATAGTCCATTTATCAGACCGAGCGACGGTAAAACAGAGCCGCAGCGGCAGAAGGCAGCAGCACGTTACGCTCTCAGTTGATGTCACATGTTTGAGTTTGCTCTTCTTTTCTAAAAAATAACTTTGTTGATTGGTATGGAGCTTTTAATTGATGTTTAAAGAAACATTTTTAACTGAATGCACCAAAATCTCTTCTCTGAGTAGAACTGAATTCCTTCCACAAGGTGGCAGCAAAGGCTGGTTCACCAGTGAGAAACTGGACAAAAAGTGCTACATTTTAATCTCATAAACGAAGATTGTTCATTTTTACTGGTTGGATCTGTGTTGAAACCATCTCCCGAGGGGATTTTTCTCATTACTGCTGCTCTCTAAGCTTTCAGTCTGCCAGACAAACGTCCGTATGAGATGGTGAGTGGGTGAACGAAGCAACCATATAAAAAAATAGCCTCGACATGTGGGAAAGTGGACATAATGAGGTTTGACAAGCTGCGTAAACAGCGAGTGTTTGTACTCCAAACAGCTTTGAGCTGGAGCTGCATACTTTGTGTGCAGGGATTGCTCAAATCTGCAATCAGACTATGTCATTTTGAATATTTCCGAGTCATTTGGGCGAAAGGGGGGAGCTGCGTAGCATCAGGCCCCCGTTAGTCACACAGCAGGGCTTCTTTTTAACCAAATGAGGATTTAGTTTTTTTATCCAGTGGATTTCTAGCAGGCATGGAATGTTGATGTTTTTTTTTTGTTTGTTTGACTTAACCTGGAAATGTTTCATACAAAGTACTTCCTTCTTTCACCGACCTTTTTGTCAGATCCAAATGGAGCCTTTTTCCAGCTCTCTCCCTCCTATAGACGGGCGGGAGAACATTCCTTGACTTTGGCATCATTTCCCCGGCACCACGGCAGCGACCATACTTCCTGTCCAAGTTGGACTCCATCCGTTGGTGAAACGGTGTTTACGTGTGTGTGACGAGAAGTCGCTGTAGCGGGCCGCAGGCGGAGACTAAACAGTTCAATGAAGAGCTGCTGCTTTACTGTTTACGCCTAATTAGCCCGATTAGCTGGACTCTAGCACTTAGCAGTGAAAACAATTGGTGTAACTAAAGATTCAACACTGTTATTTCCTGTGATTGTTGCTGAAAAACAATAGTTCAGAGCTGATTCTGGGATGTTTGGGGATGTACGCCATCGTTCCAGTCTTGTAGTGCAACTAGCCAGCAGGGGTGCCTTGGTTGGACTTTTAGGGGCTGTTTTTGAGTCCTTTAGGACTTTAAAGATGTCAGACCCTCGCCACAGAAAAGACACAGGTTGAAAGCGTCCTGACTGGCAGCGCCTGTGCTTGGAGAGCCTGAAGGGCTGCTGTTCTCACCCCAGCGTGCTCTTCGCTCTCTGCTGCACAGGAACTCGACTTTTATTCAACCAGAAGCCTGAGCAGCAGAGAGCAAGGAGGTAAAGGAGAGAGCTGCCAGGAAAGCGACGACCGGAGACAAAGAGTCTTCGCCCGTCTGTCCTGTCACATGACTTGGTGGCGTTGGGGATTTGTGCTAGCATACAAGCGGGTGCAGGCTCGGAATGTGTGGATGAACCCACAGTGGGGTTCTGCTCCGGGAATAGGCGTCTGTCATCGTCTGCTGTGCCTGTGCAGACTCTTCTGGGTCCTGGGCATCTCTCTCTCTCACGCACACACACACACACATCCACAGTGTGTGTGTGTTCTGTTTGGCACGTTGGACCACAGAGTCTCAGGAGACCTGGGCAAGACTGAGGGGATGCGGTGGACCACAATAGTCTGGCCCCCCATAACTCCTGCCCGGGCGGAACAATGGACATTCCTGCCATTCCCCAAGACCCCTCCCTTCCTCTCCATCTCTCTCCCCCACACACACACACACACACAGAGAACCAACCATCCTCCAGATGTAAAGAGCCCCTCTCAAGGAGCCGAGGGGAAGCCTTTGCTTCCACCAACCTGCTGTGTCTCAGCGTCTGGCTGCCCACGGCTTCTGCTAGCTCACGTGGCTGAAGCGCTGAAGCCCCCCGGGGTCACCCCAGGGTCTCCTGGGTGCCCTGTCCTGCGGGTGGGTGCTTGGGAACCCTGCTCCTGCCTCCGCTGGTCTGAGCTGCTCACCAGGCCAAAGAAGTCAGGCTGCTGGAGCCTGTTTACGCAGAGATCCCACCATCAACACCGCTACCAGAGCTGCGTGTGTGTGCGTGTGTGTGCGCGTGTGTGCGTGTGCGTGTGTCTTTCTTCCTTGCGTGTGGTCCGCTAAAGTTTGTCAGTCTTCTTTGGCCTAGATTTATTAACTGGTCCATTGAACTGAGACCCAATACCTCACACACACACACACACACACACACACACACACACACACACACACACACACACACACACACACATCATACTTTAGCGTCGACATCAACAGAGGGAGGATGTTCCCATGCACCTCCTGGGAACTGATTCACATTGTTA
This sequence comes from Tetraodon nigroviridis, assembly GCA_000180735.1. Classification (NCBI taxonomy): domain Eukaryota; kingdom Metazoa; phylum Chordata; class Actinopteri; order Tetraodontiformes; family Tetraodontidae; genus Tetraodon; species Tetraodon nigroviridis. The sequence goes on from CAAE01012261.1 coordinate 53,353, forward strand.
CGCAAAATATTTATATTTTAATGACAATTTCTATCTATCCTTTTAACCATCCATCCATCCATCCATCCATCTATCCATCCATCTAACCATTTTTTCATCCATCATGTCTTCAGTTGTGTTTTGACTTTTGGAAATTAAGGCTGTTATTGTGATGCTTCCTCAAGGAAAAAACAGCAGAAAAACACATAGACTTAGACACACACACACACACACACACACACACACACACACACACACACACACTGCGTGCTGCCCTCAGGCCCATAAAGCAAACAAACAGGGCCTGATTACATGTGAACACAAAGCGGCCAGGAGGGAGGAGGTGAGCTTGTTTAGGCTTTCCAGCATAGTTAACCCTTCACCCAAGACAGGGAATGCCAGGAATCTGCTCCCATGCATGTATCCTACTCCCTGACACACACACGCACGCACACACACACACCATCGTGGAGCCTGGTGGAGATGTAATTCTCCAGGAAATCCTTTGAAGCTGCCTCGGGCCTCATTTTCTTGGACGTCTGCTGTTGGGAGCTGGGACAAACCTTTAGCAGCTTAAAAAGCCGGCTGGTTTTAACCAAGTGAGTCAGTGATGCTGCGTTTTGCCACCTGATGCTGCTCTGAAAGAGTCTGGAAACAGGAGACAACAAATGACAAGAAAATAGGTTTTCTCATTCTAAAAACTAGCGTTGAAAGTGTAATTTTCAGGAGATGAGCTGCAGTTTTCCCTGCGTGGCAGCTTGTTTCGGTGCTATTTGTGGGCGTAGACAAGCTGGACAGGCCAGGGAAGACTGTTTTCACTCCCGTCCTCCTTCGTCCAGCAGCTCGGCGCTTTGTTATCTTTCCTCTCCTCTGCTGCAGGGCTCCCTCCGTTTATTCACTTCCCTCCTCTTTCACCGCATTTTGTTTTCTTCTCATCCCTTTCTGTAAAAGGCCCCTCGTCTGTCCAGTGGTCTGCGCTTGCCTTCATGCCAGCACGCGCGCACACACACACACACACACACACACACTCACGCTCAGGAGGAGGAAGTACCTCTCATAAGCCCCCCCACATCAAACAATAACAGTTTGGAACTCGGGGTATTATTTTAGCCACCGTCCACTCGTTTATCTGCCCTCCGCCATACTTCCTCTCTCACCGGCTCACATATCCTGCCCAGGCGGGGGCGAGAGAGGCCGGGAAGGAATGAAGTGGAGAGAAAGAGAGGAGGAGAGAGGTTCAGAGCGCCGCTGGGACAAGTAGCGATGTTTTGTCTGCCGGCCGGGAGAGCGAGGGAGGAAGAAGAGAGGAAAAGGAGGGAGAGGGGATGTGAGAATCAGTCGCTTTTCCCCCTGCTAGCCGCGTCCCTCCTTCACATGGACTTCAGCTCCCGCGCTTTTCCCACCGAGCCCCAGGCGCTTGCTCTCCCCGGACCCGGACCCGGTCCTGGGCCGCTCCTGGAGGTCCCGTCCCCGGAGGAGCTGACAGGCTCAGGAGTGGCCCCCAGCCGGGGCTCCAGGTAGGCCAGCACCTCCAGCATCCTCCCGGAGGGAGGGACGTCCCCCCTGTCCCAGCCCTCCCACCCAGCGCCTCCTGACCACGGAGCAGGGACATTCCAGCGGCTGGACCCGCTCCCTTCTGGTCCACACCTCCACCGCCAGCAGACTTGAACTTTTCAGTGGAGTGCACTGGTGGGATTTTCTGAAACGGATGGAAAACTAGGTTACAGAAGCCAGAAAAGGAGAATTTCCAGGTAAAACGGTGCTTTCAACTGCAACGCAATTTCAATTTGTTTGGGAATGTAGCCCTTTTTTGGGCTGGAGGTCATGAGATGAGGACGGTGTGTTCGGCATCCAGTCACGCCGTGGGATTTTCCCACATTCCCTGTTTTATGGATCTTCTGCACAGGTGGGGACATTAGCAAACCACTAAAATGTAGCGGTTAGCATGTAGCCTGGATGAAAGCTGCACGCAGAAGCGGTCGGGCGTCAGTCTTGCCAGATTCTCAAGTTCTGGTGGCGAAGGAAAACACTTTTCGCAGAAAAACCCCCAAACTTGCGGGAACTGCTATTGTTGACCCCCTCAGACACGGAACATTTCGGAAAAGCAGGGCAGTTGTTTGACAGGCGGTTTGGAAGCGCGCCCCTGTCCTCCCCAGCAGGAGTTAGACACACCGCAGCACTTTTGAGTGTTTTAGTTTTCAGGCTTGCCAAATGGCAGGTTTTTATTTATTTGCTTCTCTTTGGGGGGTCTCGGTCTCAGTCTGTCCCCACGTCAGGATAAAAGTCTTGGTTCTGGACTCGGCTTCTCCTGCTTCACTTCATCATCGACAAAATCCCTCCTTCCTCGATCCAAACTGTATCTCCAAATGTTGTCCTGAATGGTGTTGTCTTCCACCTCTGGGGTTCCGGGGGGTTCCGGGGGGTTCCGGGGGGCAGGAGGGTCAGAAGGGTGTGGTTTGGCTGCAGCTGGCCAGGTTTAGGTGCTTCCAGCCAAACCACACCGTTGGGCCTTGGGTTAGTTCCTGTTCTTGGGTTCACACCCCAGCGGAACCTGTTCAAACACCTTGTGATCACCTGACTGGGATGATCAATGGGTTGAGGCGACCGTGGCTGGTGTCCCCCCGTGACTCTCCCTCTTTTTCTCCCCTCCGCAGGCGCAGGTTTCCCGCCATCAGACCCCACTCCTGGCACCTGCCAAAGCCATCAGAGCCGCCTCTTCCGCCCCCTCCGCCCTCTCCGCCGCCGCCCCGCATCCCCTCGGCCGACTCCCCTCCTCTCCCCCCTCCTCCCCCACCGTCTGCCATGCAGCTCCACCCCGGGCCCTATTCTCTACCCTGGCACACGTCCGACAATAGGTGAGACCCGACGGGCCGTTTTTCTGGCTTTTAGAGCTTTTTACCTCTCGATAAAGTCGTTTCAAGGTAGCGGAGGCTTTGACTGGGCTGCACTGAGCCACGCCGAGCCCATGACCTCACCGTCATCGCTGGGGGAATTTGGTCAGCTAAAAAAAAAAAAACCCACAGCGGCCGCCAGGAAGCAGGTGACATCAGCGCGTCCCACGCAGGAAGCTCCCGGCTCTATTTTTGCCCTAAGTTGAGACATTCCAGAGAGATAACCAGTGGGTCTCTGGGACAAGGGGCTGCCTTTGAGCCCGTCTCTGGGGCACCTGACGGCTCCAGGACTCTGTTTGCCCCGCCGTGGTGGCCGCGGCTGAAGCCCACCTGACTCCAGCGAGCGCGGCTCTATTGTTCCACCTGGGTTTTTTCTAAGGCTGCGGGACAAAAGACCCGAACCATCAGAACCACAGTCGTTGGCGTGATTAGCGGTCCCTGCATGAGCTCATCTGGCTAAACTGTGATCCTTTAACAGGAAGAAGGGAAGCTGGTAAATTCCTCATCATGACTCAGCGTAAAAATAGGCCCAGGTGGGGTTGGTGTGTGTTTGTGTGTGGTGTGTGTAAGTGCTGCTGCTCTGCTGATAGGATCGGTGATAAAAGCCACCATCCTGGGGTACAAGAGCCACAAGTGGGGAGATTGCTGTTGTGTGTATGTGTGTGTATATATGTGTGTTTGTATGTATATCTCATTCCCACAGGCTTTTCTTGTCTGATCTGGACACACACACACACACACACACACACACATCTGATGAGAAGGCAGCTCCTGCATAACTCTGGACAATGGCATGTGACTTCTAGAACATGTGGACAAAGAGGGGAAGACATTCAATAAACTGTAATTGTGTGATGAGGAAGAGGGACAGCTATGGTGTGTGTGTATGTGTGCGTGTGTGTGTGTGGTATTCAGGCATTCAGACAAAGCGTGTTTGAGGGGGGAAATGTGCCGATTTATGAGTTGATCTACATTCACACGACACACTTTCCGTATCCCAAATATGGCCGGCGTCCGTGCACGTGTGGGTGCGCGCGTGCCGGCTGGCGTGCGCCGACCTTCACACTCACATCTTCCATACGGTTGGACAGGAGTGTGTGTCATTTCCTCTCCAGCCCTTGTCTCACTTCCCCTCTTCCTCTGGCCGTCTGAGCTCCGTCGTATATGGCGTCCTCGTCGCTCCACTTCCTTCACAGCAGATTTTCTCACACAGATTACTGTTTGTCCCCCAGTTATACATTCTCTTAACTTTTAAGTGTTTTAGCTCTGCAGGCTGCACTTTTTCCCAAATACTTGTCTAAAAAGCGATGCTAATGGTGCTAATTATGGGCTAAGAGTGGACAGGGACTTCTAAAGATGAAGGATACGGGACATCAACCGGTTCAGGCTGACGAATGACAGACGGGTAGCAGAAAGAGGCGTGACGTGGTCGTTCTCCTCCTCTCTCCGCAGTGACTTCCTGCAGTGGGGTCAGCTGTCCCGACCGTACTCCTCCACCGACCGCAGCAGCTCCCTGGGCTCCATGGAGAGCTTGGATACGCCAACGCCGACCACGCAGCCGTACTCCGACTCCTGCAACTCGCCCACGGACCCGGCGGCCTTCGCCAACAAGAGAGACTCCGCCTACAGCTCCTTCTCCGCCAGCTCCAACACGTCCGACTACGCCGCGGTGCCGCTCAGGCCGGATGAAGCCTGCTCCATGGACAACCTCCTCCAGAGCCTGGGCCCCTCTTGTCAGGGCTTCCCGGGCCCCTCGGCCCTGGGGAGCCCGTCCACGCTCCAGGCCCAGCTCCTCGCGCAGAAGTCCAGGTCGCTGACCAGGCCCAGGCCCAGGCCCGTGGAGGTGAAGGAGAGACCCTCTTCCTGTTGCTATGACAACGAGCAGAGGGGAGGAGGCGTGGAGCTCCTGAGGAACGGCGAGAGCGGAGCGGAGAGGAAGAGGAACGCACCTCAGCCCCCGACCAGGAAGGACAGCTTCAGGGCCACCCAGAGTCGCCCCAGCGCTGCTGCAGACAAGCGCTGCGGTGAAAGCTCCGGCGTCTCCTCCTACGAGGACGGGAACAAGCCCCCTGGGAATGCTGAATGTGGGATCCCCAACGGGTTCCCCGCCCCGGGAGACAGCGACAGAACTCCAAAAGCCCCAGACTCTCTGCAGACACACACCGACCACACGCCTGACAACAGCCCTGATACAGGCGCCGTCCCGGTTCACCTTCCTGACCCCGAGACCGCATCCCCGGCCCACCTGGCCTCCGGCCCTCCTGGAATACTACCTCCGCAGCCCCCGCTAGGGCTTCAAGGGCAGCAGCTGGATCTCAGGCGGTCCAAAAGCAAGCAGACGTCTGTGGCGCTGCACCGGCACAGCGCGCCCGAGAAGCTCCTGGCCACCCAGCTGCAGCTGCTGCAGCTGGCCAGCGAGCCGTGCAGTCAGGCCGACATGAGCCAGGGCCGCGACCAGGGCCCGCCTCCACGGGACGCCAGCCGCAGCTCCACTCCGGGATCGGTGTTTTTGGGAGGCGAGGAGGATGCTAGCAGCCAGCAGACGGCAGCGCCCAGCGTCAACGGCGGCTGCCGCCACCCTCCGCTGGAGCAGCAGCACGCTTGGGGTCGCTCTGTGAGCGTACCGGGGGACGCCGGGGACACGGCGGCCCAGGGAGGGCCGGGCTCAGAAGCCATAGCGGAGGGGGGCTTTGAACCTCTGAGCACTGCCGCTAGCATGGACACGCTACTGGAGCAGAAGGGAGGTCAAGGGAAGAGGGAGCCAGGAGAGGGAGGGGCTAAGAGGTCGTCCAGGAGCCATCTACGGAACCGCCGGCGCACGAGGAGGTTCGCCACCAACCTCCGCAACGAGATCCAGAGGAAAAAGGCCCAGCTGCAGAGGAGCCGCGGCCCCGGAGGCTGTCTGTGCACGGGGGAGACGGTCCAGGAGGAAGAGGGTGCAGAAGCGAAGGAGGAGGAGGCCCATCCTGACCCGGAATCCCAGCCCGCTGAGCAGTGGAACGCTAGAGTCCCACTGGCCTCGGCGGCCCCCCCTGGGGAGGCCTCCAGCGTCTCCGTCCAGACAGCAGCGTACCCTGGAAACGCAGGCCGGTCCAGGTCGGTCCAGGTTCTGGACACGGGTCTGCCGAGCTTCGGCGTCGGAATCAGAGTGGTGGAGGAACCGGCTCCAGCTGGCAAAGCCCGCAGGTGGGCGCTGGACCCCCGAGCACAAACTGCAGCCGGAACCCGGCCCGGAGCCACCCTATGGGCTCCCGCCAGAGGCCGTCCTGGGGGTGCCAGGGTCCCAGCACGGGGTCTGCGCGTTCACCGCCCCGTTCTACGGGCGCTCCGCTTCCTGCCACCGGGTGGAGGAGTCCAGTATCCTTCCGTTCGCAGACAGGATGAAGTTCTTTGAGGAGAGCAGCAGGGGCGAGTCGGCCCATCCCAGGCAGACCAAGGGCCAGATCCAGGCCCAGATCCAGGCCGGAGAGCCTGGGCAGCAGCTGGGCCAGAGGAGATACTCCTTCCAGGGTGGGGCTCCGCAAGAAGGCCCCTTCCTCCAAAGTCCTGTGGAAGGCAGGAGGCTGTCTGTGTGTACCGGCAGGGAACGGCAGGAGGACGCGGAGAGGGAACACGCGAGGGAACGGGAAGAGAGGTTGAGGGAGAGGGAGAGGCAGGAGATGGAAGCAGAAAATGAGAGGGCGAGGCTGAGGCAGATGCAGATGGAGAGGGAACGGGAGGAGGAGGCCAGGCGATGGGAGGAGGAGAGGGAGAGGGAGATGGAGCGGGCCAGAGAGGCAGAACGTGTGAGATGGGAAATAGAAAGAGAGACGAAGAGAGAGTGGAAGAAGCAGAGGGATGAAGAGGCACAGCTTGGTTTAGCTCGGGACTTTTACGGAGATCCCGGAGCCCCGGAGAGAATCTTCCAAAGCCGGGACGCCCTGCACACCCTCCAGCATCACCCTCGGGCGCTCCATCAGGACCAGAGCCAGGGCCGGGCAGCAGGCTCGGCTTTTCACCCCGTCACCGTGGCCCTCCGGCCCCCAGAGGGCCCACACAGTCCTCCACAGGGGTACACGGGGAGGAGCCACCTGCCCGCAGAGGTGAGACGGCTGAAGCCTCGCGGCCACCGGGGCGTGGCGTGGGGCGGGGCCTCTGCGCGCTAACACGTCAGATCCAGGCCTTCCTACTTTCCACAGCCGCCAGTAACCACCCTAATGTCTCCCCCAGACAAACGCCTACCCACAGCGGGAACGGAGCGGGCTGAACAGGAAGTACAGCCTGACCGAGAGGTGAGGAGCTTCGGAAATCTGTCGTTTTCTCCCACCATTTTCATCCCGATGGGCCCTTCAGCCCTCGGGGCCGTGCCGACCGGCCAGCAGGGCTTTCCTTTCTGTCTTCTGGAGGCAACAGCGGGGGGAGGCTCTGGTGAGGCGTGAGCAGCAATCATGTGATGAGCCAGCGGGAGGGCGCGGAGGGCGTGTTTGTGTTGGCGGCGGGACGAAAGGCATCCACTTACAGAAACAGTTGGCTGAGCCTGGAATGCACAAAGGAAACATTTAGAGCAATTTATCCACTTTTGCTCTCTAAGTTAATGTCAGAAGGAAATGTCTTGGCCACACCCACGCGCAGGGTCAGGAAAACGGGAGAGCTACGGAAAGCTGGATGGACAGAGAGATGTTTGCCTCTGCTCTCGGTCCTCTGGTGGCCTCGGCTAACCCTCTCACCGTTTTGTCTTTGAAGCCACATAAAGGTCAAAGTTGTTCTCTCCCCTCCTCAGGGACTGCTCAGGGTGGAGACGGGACCTCCGGCCTCCAGAGGGCGCCAAGCAGCACCAGTGGGGCCCCAGACCGCAGGACGGCTACAGCAATGACCGCAACGGATACGCCTCGGCTCCCCCGCCGGCCCCCCTCTGGCTCCGGGGACGGGCCATGTCTGAGAACGACCTCCGCTTCGACGGCAGCCACCGCTGGTCCCCCTCCATCGGCGCTTCCACGCTGAGCGAGGCGGAGGAAGGAGCCGGCAGCGCCCGGGCAGGAGAGGCCCCCGGCGGCGCTCCTTCCAACAGGAAGAAGACGCCGCCGCCCCCGAGGCCGCCCCCGCCCAAGTGGGAGCAGTTTCACCGCAGGAGGGCGTCTCACCACGCCCTCTTCTGGTCCTCTGTCCCTGCTCCTCCCTCCGTCCCTCACTCCTCCTCCTACCTCCCCCCGCCGGAAGCCTCCAGACAGAGGTCGTACAGCCTCCCTCCAGAGAGGCAGGAGGTGTCCCAGGGTTGCCCACGCTGCACCTGTAGCTGCGCCCAGGCCCTGGGTCACACGCTCACCCTCCCATCCAATCAGAGCCCGCCACAGATGCAGGAACCGCCCCTGGCTCGCGCGCCGTCCGGCCAGAGGCAGCCCCAGCTTCAGGAAGCTTTCGGCCTCTTCTCCGCCAGTCCCACCTTCTCCAGAAGGGCCTTCAAGCCTGTGGCTCCGCCCACCGCGGAGAGGGAGCCCATAGGTAGGCCCGAAGGGGCGGAGCCTCTACCTGGGGACATGAGCAGGTGAGCTTTTTTTGAACCAACAGTAGAGATGTAAGAAAACAAGACCAAGGCCAACGGCGTGTGTGCGTCTGCAGGTCCAGCACGAGCCCGCACCAGGACAGTGTCCAGAGAGGACAGCGCCCCCTGGGAGCAGGGGCCCAGCGGGACAGGACTCCATCTCCCAGAGCTCCCAGCCACCGGCCGGCCACAGAAAACGGACCTGCTGCCTCCTCCTCGGCGCTGCAGGACCGGCGGCAGCCGGCGCTGCCGGAGCCGGGGACGGAGTCAGAGACCCCCCTCAGCCCCAGTCCGGCGCCCAGCCTGGACGCAGACCTGGACATCCCCGTGGAAACGGACATCGACGACTTCCAGGACGACAACGGGCTCCCGGCGGAGGAGCGGGCCCTCAACAGCGAGCTGCCCCTGCTTCGCCCTGCCGGTCACCGTCCTGGAGACGGACATCGACACCCCTGGCGGAGGGCGAGAGCAGCCCGGCGTTGGCGGGGAGCGGCTGGCTGGAGGAGGAGCCGGAGGGCCGGGACAGCGTCAGCCTGAGCCTGGACGAGCTGTTCCCCCACAGCCAGCACGGGGAGTCGGGCACGGACAGCCTGGACAGGTACGGCGGGAAGGCCGCCGCTGCTTCTCCTGCGTTTCCACACCTCCTCAGAGCCTCCCTCTCTCCTGACAGGCGCTCCGGCGCCAGCTCCAGCTGCTCCTACTACAGCACCTCCACGGCCAAGGCTCAGCTCCTGACGCAGCTGAAGGACTGTGCCCAGGACAGAGAGGACGACGACGAGCTGACCTACAAGGTACCCAGGCGGACGCCAGAAGCGGCCCCTCTTTTTGTGTTTTCTCCAACCAAAGTCTGTGTGTGGCGCAGAAACAGCTGATGGAGAGTCTCCGCAAGAAGCTGGGCGTGCTGAGGGAGGCTCAGAGGGGCCTGCAGGACGACGTCCGGGCCAACGCCCAGCTGGGGGAGGAGGTGGGCGCAGGCGCAGACCACCAGATCACCTGGGCCTCCCAGTCTCTGACCGTGCGCGTCCCCAGGTGGAGAGCAAGGTGGTGGCGGCGTGCAAGCCCAACGAGGTGGACAAGTTCCGCATGTTCATCGGCGACCTGGACAAGGTGGTGAGCCTGATGCTGTCGCTGTCCGGGAGGCTGCTGAGGGTGGAGACCACGCTGGACACGCTGGACCCGGACACGGAGCTCCAGGAGAGGGTGAGGAGTCAGGAGGCGGGCCGACGCCCCGCACAGACCCTAACCCACCTCTGCCCTCTAGCTCCCCCTGCTGGAGAAGAAGCGCCAGCTCACCAGGCAGCTGTCCGAGGCCCAGGACCTGAAGGAGCACGTGGACCGCAGAGAGCAGGCCGTCAGCCGGGTGCTGGCCCGCTGCCTCTCACCGGAGCAGCACCGAGACTACAGGTGCCGCATCCAACACCTGGAAAAGCAGGCTGCGTTGAAGCCACTGACGTCTGCTCTCCCTCTTGCAGCCACTTTGTGAAGATGAAGGCCGCCCTGCTGGTGGAGCAGCGGCAGCTGGAGGACAAGATCCGCCTGGGGGAGGAGCAGCTGAGGGGCCTGAGGGAGAGCCTGGGCCTGGGGCTGGGCCTGGGCCTGGGCTTGTCCCTGGGGTACGGGCTGTACTGAAGAGGGACGCCCAAAGACCCGGAGTGAGGCGGAACCAGGACCCAGCCTCCTCGGGGCCCTGCTGTAACCCTGAACTGACGCCACTTATGCTAACCTTGAGCACACCGCGCTGCCAAAGACCTGCCCTCTGCCAGTGTGTCGCATCCGACGCTGCTTTTCCTTTAGCAAACCTCCCGCTTCAGAGGATGGGAGGGGCTTTTATTCATGCTAGAGCAGTTACCGCTGCCTTGGCTAGGCAGGCTAGCGCTGCTCCCCTTTGCATCCACTCTCACTGCTGCATGAGCATCGTTAACAGTTTAAGACGTGTTTCTCAGCACCGAGTTTGAGACTCCTGAGCTGAGCTGAGCTGTTGTCTGTCCCACTTGAACAGCTGTGTACAGAAGACCCTTGTTTTTAGGATGTATATAATCTGTAAATAAGCCTGCGATGGGCTGGAGACCTATCCAGGGTGGACCCCGCCTCTGGCCCCAGCGGACCCCTGCGACCCAGGTGTGGATACAGCAGGTACAGAGAACAGATGGAGGGATAATATGTATATAATGATGTTTGATTTGTTCCTAGAAGTGGTTGTAAAAAAAGAAAAATTGGTTTGTTCGAGGACAAACGAGCCCGGGAAGAGTCCACGTTTACTGTTTGTGCCCGAAGGAGGTTTTCAGTCACTGAATTTGCCCCTAACGTGTTCAACCTGAACCTGTTGACAGCAAGTTGAGCAGATACATGAATAACTACATTTAGCTGGCCTCGCAGCAGCTCCAGGCCCGTGCTGACCTCTCTGAAGATTCCTGTCTAGAGATTTCGGCAATCTCGCTGAAATCTCATCAAAGTTTACAGGAAACGCAAAAGAAACTTTAGCAATTGCCAACCTGAGAATAGATTCTTATTCATCGGATCGATATGTCTGACTGATAGACTTAAGTGAGCTCGTTCCACCTGCTAGCTGGCTTTCTGGCCTGGGTTTGAGTCCTCCCACGCTGCCTGGGGCTCTCAGAACCAAAGATATCTCATGATCAGCGTTTCTGGAGAAACTTCTGGTTAGGTTGAATAAATCATCTCAACACCAGCTCAATAAAGACAAACGCTCCTCTGGTTTCACTCCTTTGTTCCCAGACGTTTACAGCTGTTTAAACATCAACACCCTGAACTTTACCAGCACACAAAGATGATTCACTTTTCAGGGAAATGAAAACATCTTTTATCGAGAATTAAAAAGGAGTGTTATATTCTGACTAAAATTTAAAAAAATATCAGGGCTGATGGGGAGAAAAGAAGGGGAAATGAGTGAATGAATTCAAGGAGAACAAGCTGCACCAAGAACAAGAGGAGGATGGAAGAGCCGAGCTGGTAATGACAGATGGACTCAAGGACGCATTCACCATTTTACTTTATTCAGCAATTTTCAATAAGGTTTACACAAAAGCACAAGGAAGTGATGAGAAACAGTCCACAAACAACAACGTGGGAGGTGCAGAAGGAGAGCAGGAAAATGCAGACGTTACACACCCATCAAGGTGTCTCAAGACATCTGAAGACATTTTTACTTTGTCTGAAGACATTCACATCCTTACATGGCTTCAGACATGGTATTTGACTGGGCGGATTAAATAAAGAACAGAAAATAGTTCTGACTGTGCCAGATACACGCCGGGGAATTAAAAGTATCTTCATTGCGCAATCTGGTGCAGTTTTATAAAGAAGCCACTAGATGTCGCTCTGGTCCATCGGGTATGACGGCTTTGTATTTAAAAATATTATTATGTTTAAAATGAGAATCATACCATTGTCGTCCTTTCTGATAGAGATAATTTGACATTTCAAGAAAAAAAAACAAGTGACTGATTTATGACGTTTATCTGAATGTGGAATTTAAAAAAATCCCCGCAGAATAAAAATCGCTGAAAAAGTTTGAAGGCGATGACAGACTAATCGAACTTACCCCGATCGGCCAGACGAGGGAGAATCGATAGCTTCCGAGTCGTCTAGTTTCCCTGGCGCACGTGACCACGTCAAGCGATCACATGAGATGTGTTAATGGAAGAGCAGCCGGAAACGTGGCGTGTGCTCTTCAAAATAAAACAACAGATTTTCATTTTACGTAAGGCGTCTCGGCCACACGACGCTCTAACGCATTGCACTATGACAACAGTGAATAAGGTATTTATAAAATTCTATAAGTGTTAAAAACAAATTGGGTTTTATTCTCTTTAAATTAGGCATTATATTTCGTTATATCATGCCTAAATAGCAGAAGTTGTTCCTGCTTGGTTGACGCAAGCTTGATGTTTCACTTTTTCGCAGCATAAACAACTCGCAGCGTTAGTTGAAAACAGCCGGTTTAAAATGGGTGTTTTCCCCAAACCGGAGCCCGCTGCGGCCCACTTTCACGCGTCTTTCCCGTTTTGAAGCGGTGCTTGCGGCGACGAAGAGTGACGCAGGGTTTTAACGGCGCCAGCGTCCACATCGGCGGTCCCGCGGCAGAGGCGGGACGGTGCGGCCAAGCCGAGTCTCCAGGTCCCGTCTTCGCTCCCGGCGGCTGCTTCTCGCCAGTACAGGTCCGGCCGAGCCTCCAGTCAGCACCTTTCTCCTCCGAAAGAGCGAGGGTCGACGGCGGTGGCGACCTTTAGCTGGGGTCCGACCACCGGGCTACAGGTCGACCCGGGCTAGCAGCCGTAAGCTAGGCTAATAACCTGCCTTGGCACCAACGCACTTGGTCTGCTTTGGTCTGCTTTGGTCTGCTTTGGTCTGCTTTGGTCTCTCGGAGCAAGAGCAGCAGAGGGCGGACAGGGGCGGAAATAATCGCAAACTTCCCTGTAAGAGGAGATGTGTTGTCATTATGACCGCTCCCGCGGAGCCAGCAGGCTCGCCTCCTCTCCGGGCTCAAGGTCCGCCATGGCCGGATTCTGGCTCTGACCCTGCCGCAATGTCGGACTTTTGGACCAGGAGAGGTAGAGCCCGCGTCCGGACCCTGCGGGCCGGAGGGGGGGGCTGCTGCTGCTGCTGACGGCGCCCGTGTCCGTCTGCTCCCCGCAGGGTTCCGGATGAGGGAGAAGCCGGGCTGCTGCGACGGGGGCCCGGAGGGCCTCCACCCCCCCAGCGACGACGATGACGACGACCTGGTGGACATCGCGGGGGCCACGCTGGACTTCTCCAGCACGGACGATGTCCCCCCGCTCAGCTCGGGTCAGTTTTCACACACATTCTGCCTCCAGATGTGCGTGTGTGTGTGTGTGTGTGTGTGTGTGCGTGTGTGTGTGTGAGGGGGGGGACGTCATCCCATAAATCTGAGAGTGGGACAGATCTGCCTCTGTGACCCTGCTGGAAGTCACATGGTTGGCCTGAGCTGCAGTCATGCGTCAGGATGCACACACACACACACACACACACACACACACACACACACACACACACACACACGTGGAAATGGTGGAGTTGGAGCCCGTCCTGCGTGTGTGGTGGAGGCTGATGGGCGTAGCCGCGGCGTCTGCGCGCGAGCTGCCTGGTTACTGATGATGTCACCGGCGCGGCGGCAGCTTCCTGGCTCTGTAGCGCCTGGCGGGGGGAGCTGTGGCTCCTGGTGGCAGCAGACCACCTCCAGAGCCCCTGACTGGATGAAGTCTGCTTCAAAGACTGATTCCTGCTTCCTGGGCCACAGGCCCTCTGTGGGGCTGGTTGGGGCCGGTTCAGGGCCGGTTCGGGGGCCTCCAGACCAGCCAGGAAGGCAGGCGGACGCAGCCTCTGTGGGGCTGAAAGTAATGTTTCCACTCGCTCAGCAGGGTTTAAAGAGAGAAATGACAGCTTGGGGATTTTTTGGTAATTACACAGTGGTTTAGGAAAGATGAGACCCTGTGTGTGTGTGTGTGTGTGTGTGTGTGTGTGTGTGTGTGTGTGTGTGTGCGCGCTCCTCCGCTTGCCTTTGCCTTGGAGATGTGGTGCCGCCGGCGCTAACCTGGCTGTTGGTTTTGGGTTCCCGGCCTGTGATGGGACAATGGTTCCTGTGTACCAAAGATTAGGCACAGAAAGGTGAGTTCACCTGAATCTGGGGGCCTTATCGGCCCCCAGGAGAACTTTGTGCTGCTAATCTGACTGTGCGGGCTGATTACCTGGACAGCCCACCTCCGGCAGGGGGCTCCTCCCCTCCACCAGTACACAAACCAGTTTGTTATGGGGACCTGGGAACTGTTGGTGCTGGGGCTGAACTGTGTCAGTGTTTAATCAGTTATTCATGAACACGATAAAGACAAACTGGTTCAGGTCTGAGTCAGGAAGTGAGCTAATGATCGAACAGGTGTCACATGCTTCATCAGTAAATGCTGAGGAGGAGGTTGGAGTTCCTTCGGAGAGCCAGGGCATGGAGAACACGCCGCTGTTCCACCACATTTGGCCTTGTTTTCTGTCCCGAGGAGCCGCGACCGCTGGTGACCTAGCATGCTAACGGAGGTCACATGAGATGGTGTTTCCCATGGCAACCAGACTCTCAGGGTTCAAAGTTCAAAACCTGACTGGAGCCGGTCTTGCGTGTTTGTTGGGGAAAATGTGTCAGGCCTGGGTTTGGGGGAGGAGCCGGTGTGTGTGTGTGTGTGTGTGTGTGAGTGTGTGTGAGAGTCTCTCTGGAAGCTGAGCTCAGCACCGTCGGTTTCCTCAGAAACTCGTCACCAGCTCCTCTGAGCAGCCTCAGGGTCGCGGCGGGGTCGGGGAGGAAGACGCCCTCTTCTCCCACGCTCCTCTTCCTCCTGCTCTGACGCAGGGGACGCGCGTCCCGGTCCAATCAGAGGTGGCTGCGGGCTGTCCTGGACCTGACAGACCCCTCCCACCAGCCTGGAGAGCCTTAGGGCCCTCCCCGGGCACCGGCCCTCATTCCAGCCCGGGCCCCCAGGAGCCGTGGGAGGACATGAGCCGGCCATGGCCTGGGAGCTGTGGACCACGGACAGGGACAGGGAGGTCCTGGTGGAGGACGGTGAGCCGCGCAGAGGTGTGTGTGGTGTGTGTGTGGTGTGTGAGGTGTGTGAGGAACACACAGGACGTTCAGCAGTGCTAAGGCAAGTTCAGCTTTACGACTTGATAACAGTGAGTCATGTGGACGCGGTGTCCCTGTGTGTGTGTGTGTGTGTGTGTGTGTGTGTGTGTGTGTGTGTCCCCTTGTGTGTGTGTGTGTGTCTGTGTGTGTGTGCGTCTGATGGAGCTCCAGCTTGTTCTTGACCTTCTTTCCTCGGCCTCCTGCAGGAGACGGCGGCTAACACTCGAGCTTATTTACCTCCCAGCTTCTCCCCTGTCATGTGACCTCCCCGTGATGCTGCTGATTGGCTGACAGCTCCAGCAGCCGTTTCTCAGAAAGGCTTGCCGCTTGCTGCCGGAGGTGTTGCAATCCCGAGCCAGTCGGACCTGCCGCTCAGGGTGTGGAGGCGCTCTCCACCGCCGGTCTCCTTCCTGAACGCGCTCGTTGCTGCGGCGGCTGGCGGCGGCGCTATCAGCAGCGTCTCCACTTCCTTCCTGATTGCTGCTCTGATTGGCTGCTGCTCTGCTCCTTTGTCGCTAACACTAGCTGCCACGTCTGCAGCCTGCCTGCTGTTGGCAATATGCTAGCATGAGAAACACTCTTCTCTGTGTGTGTGTGTGTGTGTGTGTGTGTGTGTGTGTGTGAGAGATAGAGGCTTGCTGGCCACCATCTTTGAACTCTTTTGAGTCCTCAGCGACACCCTTGGTTGGAGCCGTGTATGTTTTGGAGAGCCAGCACAGATCACAAGTGCGGGTGGGGGTCTGAGGGGTCCGGTGGTGCTTATAAGACCTCCTCAGACCCCCAAGGGGGCCCCCCCTCGAAGCCGCCGGTCCAGAAAGACGGAGCTAACCGTTGCTTTGCTTCTGCCGCGGCTCTCAGGAGGCTACGAGGAGCACCGGAGCAGAGCGGGCATGAACGGGAACGGCCCCAGCAACCTCATGGACCCCCTGGAGGACCCCGTGCCGGGCCTGGGCACCTACGAGGACTTCAACACCATCGACTGGGTCAGGGAGAAGAGCAAGGACCGGGACCGGCACCGAGAGGTGAGGAGCTAGCTGCGTTAGCCTGCCGCCGGCCCAGCTGACCCGTGCCGGTCCCCACAGATCACCAAGAACAGCAGGCGGTCGACGGCGGCTCTGCTCCACAGCGTCAGCGACGCCTTCTCCGGCTGGCTGCTCATGCTGCTCGTGGGCCTCATGGCAGGTATCCCGGCGGGCCCGGACTCGCGTGTGTCGCTGAATCCGGCGGGAATGCTCCAGTTGCCTGTTGCTCCCGGTGGTTCAGGCGCCCTGGCCGGCGGCATCGACATCGCGGCCCACTGGCTGACCGACATGAAGGAGGGCGTCTGCCTGAGGGGCTTCTGGTTCAACCGCGAGCACTGCTGCTGGACCAGCGAGACCACCTTCCAGGACCGGGATCGCTGCGCGGTGTGGCAGACCTGGGGGGAGCTGATCACGGGCACGTCGGAGGTAGGCACCCTGCCTCGGGATCGAGGAATCCAGCGGAAACACCGGCGACCGTGAAACGGCGCTTTGGCTCCGCCTAGTGGCCGAAGGCCGTTTCCACACCTCAGTCAAGAACACAGTTTTTTCATTAAAAACACGATTTTGTCCTCTTAAAATGAGGTATACAGTTTAACATCCTCTCTCTCTCTCTCTGTCCTTCCAGGGGGCTCTTTCCTACATTTTAAACTACTTGCTTTACATCGTCTGGGCGTTGCTCTTCGCCTTCTTGGCTGTGACGCTGGTCCGAGCCTTCGCTCCGTACGCGTGTGGCTCGGGGATACCAGAGGTAAACAAACCCCCCTCCCTCCCCCGCTGGAACAGCGTATTTGTTTTCAGTGGTGGACGTGGGGGAGCTGGACACGCTGTTTATGAGCGGCGCTGGAGGTTGTCTGGTCTTCCTCGGAGGAAGCAGGCGGCTGACTGAATTGCTTAGTACTCTGAGACAGTGCAAAGCCCAACATGACACCAAACACACACACACACACACACACACACACACACACACACCCAGAGGGGAACCCAGCCCCGCTCACACAAACTCCAGTCCTGCTTTTATTTTTGCAGCGCTCCAGTCCCGTTCCTGACAGAGGTCAAAGGTCAGGGATGCGTGTCTCTCCATCTCTCAGGCTCACCTCTCTAACCCCCCCTCCTTTTCTCTCCCTCTGGCCCCCAGATCAAAACCATCCTGAGCGGGTTCATCATCCGCGGCTACCTGGGGAAGTGGACCCTGATCACCAAGACGGTGACCCTGGTCCTGGCCGTGTCCTCTGGCCTCAGCCTGGGGAAGGAGGGCCCCCTGGTGCACGTGGCGTGCTGCTGCGCCAACATCCTGTGTCACCTCTTCACCAAGTACCGCAAGAACGAAGCCAAGCGGCGAGAGGTGGGCGCTAGCGGTCCACGCTTAGCTTAGCGCGGGCGCGTTCGGCGCCGGCGTGTTGAAGCCCCTCTGGCCTCTGCGCAGGTGCTGTCGGCGGCGGCGGCGGTGGGCGTGTCGGTGGCCTTCGGAGCCCCCATCGGAGGGGTCCTGTTCAGCCTGGAGGAGGTGAGCTAGCGACCGCTAGGTGTTTGGCAGCAGATGATGTCATTTGATGATTCCGGAATGTTACTTGGGAAGGACGGGAACCAGCTGTGCCCATTTACTGAGCCGATTTCCCAGTTTAAAGAGCCAGGTGTGTTTTTGCTGACCCTAGCCCTCTGACCTGCTGCGGCCCTCTCCCCCCTCCAGGTGAGTTACTACTTCCCCCTCAAGACCCTGTGGCGCTCCTTTTTCGCCGCCCTGGTGGCGGCCTTCACCCTGCGCTCCATCAACCCCTTTGGGAACAGCCGCCTGGTGCTGTTCTACGTGGAGTTCCACACGCCGTGGCACCTGGTGGAGCTGCTGCCCTTCGTCCTGCTGGGGATCTTCGGCGGCCTCTGGGGGGCGCTGTTCATCAGGGCCAACATCGCCTGGTGCCGGATCCGTGAGTAGAGCCTGGGAACGGACGCGCCTGCGCCGCCGCCGTGACTCAGCCGTCCCCCCCTCCTGCAGGGAAGACCACCCGGCTGGGCCGCTACCCCATCGTGGAGGTGCTGGCGGTGACGGCGGTGACGGCGCTGGTGGCCTACCCCAACAGCTACACCAGAATGAGCGGCGCCGAGCTGATCTCGGAGCTCTTCAACGACTGCTCGCTGCTGGACTCGTCTCAGCTGTGCGGCTACCAGCAGGTGGGCCGTCCCCCGACCGGCCCCGACCTGGCGCTCGGCTCCGCCCAACCCCTCCGCCTCTCCCTCTCTCCCTCAGCCCGCCAACATATCAGAGACGGGCGTGGGCAACAGTCTGGCCGACCGGCCGGCGGGCCCGGGCCTGTACACGGCGCTGTGGCAGCTGGCTCTGGCCCTGCTCTTCAAGATGCTCATCACCGTGGTGACCTTCGGCATGAAGGTCAGCCCGGCCCCGCAGCCCCCGCCCCCTCCTCACCCCTCACCCCCGCTGTTGTGCTCCTCAGGTTCCCTCCGGACTCTTCATCCCCAGCATGGCGGTGGGAGCCATCGCCGGGCGGCTGCTGGGCGTCGGCATGGAGCAGCTGGCCTACTACAACCACGACTGGCTCATCTTCAGGGGCTGGTGCACGCCGGAGGCCGACTGCATCACCCCGGGGCTCTACGCCATGGTGGGCGCCGCCGCCTGCCTAGGTGAGCCTGCTAACGCGGGAGCGAAGGACTGGCGGGGACGAGTTCCCGTATTTACCGAGCAGTCACACCGTTGGCTCCCTTTTTCGTGCTTTGGGCTGTGGGAATTGTAATGTGACAGTATTAGGATATTTATGGTGATGTTTGGTATCGAGCGAGAAAAGGAAATGATGTTCACCGAAGCTGGGAGTGGTGAAAAACGCAGCCGAAAGGAGGGAAAAGGAGGCGTGGCCCAGCCTGCTGACGGTCTGCTGGTGATCTCACAACTGGCCTTTCAAGATGAGACATCTGGTCCTGGCCTCAGATTTTGGGAGATAAATTTCCCCAAAGGATGCGATTAGCGATCCGCTTTTTTCCTCCTCCACCAGCCCTTTTTGGGCCGGTGCTGGAGAGCGTAGTCTGAGAAATACGGTAACTGCTTCCAGATTGGGCCACTGGCCCCCCAGTTCTGGCTCCAAACCTGGGGAAAAAGAACAGAAGCAGAGACGAGAGGCTGTCAGACGGGGCGCTCCGCCCCTGGATCAGCCTCCAGATGCCTTCACCCCTCCGCTCCCTCTCTCTCCCCCCTTCTCTCCGCCCCCCCAGGCGGTGTCACCCGCATGACGGTGTCGCTGGTGGTCATCATGTTCGAGCTGACGGGCGGCCTGGAGTACATCGTCCCCCTGATGGCGGCGGCCATGACCAGCAAGTGGGTGGCGGACGCCTTCGGACGGGAGGGCATCTACGAGGCGAGGAGGCTGGGCCGGGGCTGTCGCCGTGGCGACGGGTGTCCGCCGACCGGGCTCTGAGCTGGTGTTTCCCCTCCGTCCGCAGGCTCACATCCGGCTGAACGGCTACCCGTTCCTGGAGCCCAAGGAGGAGTTTGAGCACAGCAGCCTGGCCGTGGACGTGATGAGGCCGCGCCGCGCCGGCCCGCCGCTGGCCCTGCTCACGCAGGAGAGCATGACCGTCGGGGAGGTGGAGGTACGGGAGGCTGGTTGTCAGGGAAACGCCGGCCCGGCCGCTGACCAGGCCCGTGTGTGTGCGCAGGCTCTGGTGGAGAACACGCGCTACAGCGGCTTCCCCGTGGTCGTGTCCCAGGAGTCGCCCAGGCTGGTGGGCTTCGTGCTCAGGAGGGACCTGGTCATCTCCATAGGTGCGCTAACGCTAACGCTAAGCCTCTCCGGGATCCCGACGGGACGCTGATGGTCTCCTCCCTGCAGACAACGCCAGGAAGCGCCAGGACGGCGTGGTCAGCGCCTCCCTGGTGGTCTTCTCGGAGCACGCCCCCCCCCAGGCCTCGGACGGCCCCCCGCCGCTCCGCCTCAGAGGCATCATGGACCTGAGCCCCTTCACCGTCACCGACCACACGCCCATGGACATCACCGTGGACATCTTCAGGAAGCTGGGCCTGCGCCAGTGTCTGGTCACGCACAACGGGTGAGGAGGAGGTGGAGGAGGAGGAGGAGGGTGGGAAGCCAGTGATGGACGAGGGGAGAGGCGAGGAAGGAGGGCGCGCTCCCACGTCTGGAGCCAACAGGAAATAGTGCTGCGCCAGCGAAGGAGGGAGCGTGAAATAGGTGCGGAGGAGAGGCGAGGAAGAGTTTAGAGTCAGCTAGAGGAGGAGGAGGAGGAGGCTCGGAACCTCCAGGCAGGGCCGAGCAGGGGAGGGAGGAGGAGAAGAGCTGCTTTGATGTTTCAGGTAGCCTGTTGGGGGGTTTGTAGAGGTGCCATCGCTCACCGGCCGACCTTTGACCTCCTGGCGTCGTCCCTGTGATGGCGTCATCAGCCAATCACGTCTCTGCTCTGTGTGTGTGTGTGTGTGTGTGTGTAGGAGGCTGCTGGGGATCATCACCAAGAAGGACATCCTGAAGCACATGGCTCAGATGGCCAACAGGGACCCCGACTCCATCCTCTTCAACTGAGGCCACGCCCCCAGGCGCCCTGGCCCCTCCCACAGCGCCGCTTGACTGGCTGCTTTCAGACGGAGCTGCTGTCTGTCGTCTCTGGGAGGATCCTGTCACACACACACACCGACGTGGCCGAGGAGCGGAGCGGGCCCCGGCCCCGCCTCCCAGCCCCGCCTCCTGAGAGGCTCCTGAGGCCCCCAGGCTGAGTACAGGAGTGTGAGAAGACGATCCCCCCACACACACACACACACACACTGACAGCCTGGGAACTCCAGAAATGACTCTTGTCATAGAGACTCCTGAGATATTTTCTTAAGCGCACGCTGGGCCCCCACACAACCCCACCCCCTCACCCCCCCACCCCCTCACCCCCTCATCCCTCTGCTTCCAGATGTGGAAAAAGAGGATCACTGCCAAAACAAATGAATGTAAATGAAAATTGTGCCATTAAATTATTCCTCCCACCTGTCCGGGCATGTCCGTAGCAGATTTCCCTTCTTCTCTTTGATGGCTCTTTGATCTCTCTGTTAGCAGCAGGTAACATCTGCAAACTCCGTCGCCGCTGGAACAAAGCGGAGGAAGTGGCGGCCTCTAGTGGCCGAACACGGGGTGAATTTCATTCCTCCTCAAACTGTCAGCGATCACAATCTGGAAAAAGTACTTTTTTTTTTTTAAATGAGCCTTTTTATTTTAATGCTTTTAAAAAGAGGTGGAAAACGTTGAGCAACAAGCTAGCTAACCCAAACCCGCCTCCATGTTCACGTCAGCCTCTCGCTGCGAGGCAAATGTAAACACGTGTGGAATTCGTTTCCACCTCGGTGTGTGTGTGTGAGTGTGTGTGAGGGCTGTCCCCCCCCCCCATGCGAGCGTGAGCGTGGACTCCTGCGGTGGAGGTCGTTAGCGCACCGTAGCTGCGCCGAGGCTTCACATGGGGCTCGCGTTACCGTCCCGCTGGCGGCGGCGGCGCTCACACAGGTCCGGCCTCCGCCAGCGTTCCTGCATCTCCACCTCTGTCTTGGCGCCTCCCCCACCCCCCACCGCCATACCTCACCCGCCTGTTCCCAGACCCGCCGATGTCTCGGCTGACATGACCCAACAGCCCAAGTATTTGGATGCGCTAAGAAGCGGTTTCAAGGCGACACCTGACCCCTGGCTTCTTTGATCACCTGGGGCGCTAGCGGTGACGTGCGCACGCCGGTAAATGTTTGGTGGCGCTGCGGCTCCGGTCGGAGGGCTCGTTTGTGGTGTCGCAGGGAACGCGATCCGCGCGGCGGTGTCGTGTCTCGGCGCTGCCGGCCTTGCCTGAGGCAGCAGTCGGAGGTTCCCACGGCTCCAGCTAGCTGCTCGTGTAACACGCTAATTGCGCTGACCTTTTTTGCGGCTAAAGCCAAAGCAAAATATCAGCGTGTTTCACTGACAGGAACACACGGGCGTCTGGTTCTGCTCCAGACCTGTGCATCATGTCCTCATCGGCTATTAATGAGCTTGGCTAGCCTTTAGCGTAGCTCTAGGACACCCTGGGACGGTTCCCAATGGACGCCGGGGTCACAGACGTGGCCTGAACCCCCGAGCCACCATATCGTTTAATAAAATACAAAAAAAACAGGTGAAAAAGCTCTTTCATCAGCTGCCAATAAGACATTAGCAATTACGGCCGCGTCCCAAACGTCTCCGCTGCCAGGTCCCGGGGACACTGAATGGAGCGCGCCCGGGATGATGAAGCCCACCTGTGCTCACCTGGGACCCCGACAGCATCCGAGCGGGAGCAGCTGCCAGGTGAGTCCCTCTTTCACCCTCACACGGCTAATTCTATTAGCAGGAGTTAAAGAAGGAGAGTTTAGCGTTGAAGGAGGAAATAAACACAAGCAGGTGGAGCTACTGCTCCCACTCCTCCTAGCCTCCGGCTAACTGTTAGCAAAACATGTCACTACATGTGTTCACTACAGGAAAAAGTAGCAAAGGCTGAACGTTAGCGATGAAATTAGCCTCAGGGGACGTCGGGCTAGGCCGCTAACATGTTCCTGGGTTGTTGTCTGCACCTGTCAGCCGAGCGTGCTGACCTCTGACCCCGCCTGCGCTGCCTTGTTCCCTGCCTCCGTGAGTCTTTCTCACTAGCATCTCCCGTGTTTCCATGCGGCCGACCTTCCGCATATTTGGGCTTTTCCTTCGGTAATGCGTCCCAGGTTTCCGCCGCCGCCACCTCCAGCCACGCCGGGAAAATGAAAACTGGCTCCACATGCTAACACACTAGCTCGGGAAGCGGGATCCGGCCCAGGAACGGGCCCTGGTGCCGTCATCCCTGGTCTTTGTGAGAACCGGGAGCCGCCATCTCCCATCCTGCTCCGCTTCCTGCCAGCGCGCCGCTGCCAGGCGTCCTTATCAAAGGCCCCGTCGCCACGGAGGCCGCGCCGCAGGAGCCGCTGCATTGTTTCGGTGCCCTGGAAGGTATTCAGGCGGCTCCGCTCCCACCCAATCCGGGATTCCCGCTCCAATGGCCGGTAGTCGGGGCAACGGGGTTGAAACAGTGGTATTGTTCTCTGTGTGTGTGTGCGTGCGTGTGTGTGTGTGTTGTGTCAAGCTCTTGTCTGGCCCCGCTTAGTCTCTTCAGGATGTTTTGGGTTTCGTGTGCGTGTGTGTGTGTATGTTCACAGCTCTAAAACTCCAATTTCCTGGCCTGCTCTTAGGAAAACAGAGAGCATGCTGGGTGAAAAGGTGGGCGGAGCCAGCGTCCGTGATGGATGCGTGAGAAAGTGGGCTAGCCACGTGGAAAAGGGGGCCGAGGTTGCCGTGGAAACGCTACAGGTTACGAAAGACAAGGTCTCTGACGGTGTTAGCGTGTTAAACGGCGTTAGCGTGGGGGTCACGGCCGCTGGACCCGGCCCCCCTCAGAGGCCAGGCGTGCTGGGGAAATTAGAGCTTCAATTAGCAACCGAAGCTAACGACACGCTGAGGCCCGAAAGCAGAGACGCGATGGAGGGGTTTTAGGGGGAAACGGCGAGAAGGAGCCGTCTGCCAGAGTTAGCGACTGAAACGAATCTTTGAAAACAACATTCAGAAGATCAAAGGTAGGACAGCAATCTGGAAATACTTGAAAACAAAAGATCAAACTGGGAAAACGAAAGCCCAAATCCCGTCTCCGTCTCTGGTTATCCTCAACGAGAGCTGCCAGGATGGACCGCGGCGCCACGGCAACATCTGCCTCTGATGCTCAGTCTCGGTTAGCTTGATGGACCAGCTGACACACTGATGGATCAGACAGCCACCTAGCTCTGCTAGCACATGCTAATCCCCCCATCTGTCTGAGTGTTAGCATGTGGTGGGGAAACAGAAATGCTCAGAGGTCATGCTAACTCCCTCGTGATATGGTGGGACAATGGGACTCTGTGTGTGTGTGTGTGTGTGTGTGTGTGTATGATTGTCATTCAGACTCAGGCAAACATTGAGGCTAATTTTGATGGAGCACATGATATATGATCTTTGATAAACGCGGAAAACGACGTTTTTTTAAGCTAATTTAGCTTGTTAGCCACACTGGAGTTTTTATTTGTGTGGTGGTTTCCTCTTGTAGTTTTAGCTAATGGCTAACTTCCATCCTATCATAGCTACACTAAAATGGAGCAAATGTGGAGCAATTGGCTGCCCGTTTGTCCGGGGTTATTCCCACCAGGAGACCCGGGTCCCGGCTCCTAATTCCTGGCTAATTTCTGCCATTTGTGTTTGAGGAAGCACAGACGTCGTCCATTTCAGGACCACAATTACCCCAAATTAGCCGCCGTCCCCGGTTAGCACACCAGCTGCTGGAGCTCAGAGATGATTTAAAGCCCCTTTGTTCTCAGATGCGCTAACGTGTGTAATATGTGCTAGCGTGCATGGTACTTTTAGGGCAAAAATGATATGCTAATTATAGATGCTAGCAAGCAGGTGGGTTGTAGGTTTAATTTCTGACGGACACAAAGTTCAAATATGGGTTTATTTGTTGTTTAGCGACAGGACGTTTTCACAGCTACGGACAAACATTCACTTCAAAGGCTCTGGGGATTTTGGCTTCCGCCTGTCCTGGCTGGAGTGCAAGAAGAAGAAGTTAGCGTGAATAAAGTCTGTGATAAACAAACTCAGGAGCGCTGGGAGGCACAAAGTTCCCCAAAGTGGTTTTTTTTGGGTTCCCAAACGTGGGAACGTCCACAGGTCAAAGCGAACCACAGCCAGGAGCATCTGCAGATGAAAGCAGCTCAGCTTCCGATCTGTCAGCGCGCGCACACACACACACACACACACACACACACGCGCGCACACAGCAGTGCGCCGCACGCGTCCTGACACTTCCCATAAGGCCCGGTCTGGATAAATGTCCGCCTTCCCGCTGGGTCCTGACACCTCCTGTCAGGACCCCTGTGTCTGCGGGAGCGTCCGTTAGCGTGTGGCTAGGAGGGGTGTGTGTGTGTGTGTTAGCCGCCGCGTCTGCGTCTTGTTATGTCCACTTCGGCAGGTGTTTGAGGCCTCTGTCTTTGCATCGTATGGAGGTTTTGCTAGCTGCCGTACATCCGTGACTGTGCAAGTGTTAGCATGTGTCCGTGGCCGCGGGCGCCGCTGTGGGCGTCCGTGTTGGAGGTGAAAATCTCCACTTTGTTGGATGTAGAATCAGCCTGGAGAGCGGCTTCCTGCTGCTAAGCTAGTAGCAGGAATGCAGCAGAGACGTCTGGCCGACCTCTGGCCGACCTCTGGCCGACCTCTGACCTCCCTGCCTTTGATCAGCGCTCTCCCAACCAGGCGTCTGCTCCGGCATCGCTCTCTCCCAGCGTCCAGATGGTTTTGGTCTCCGGGCCTGTGTTCCTCAGCCGTCGGGCCCGTTTCTACTTCCTGACCGTAACGGCTGCTATAAATACCGGTGTCGGAGCAGCGGGACGCTTTGATGCTTCCAGCCGACGCCCTCGCTCGCCTCGCTCGCCTCGCTCGCCTCGCCCGGTCCTCCAGGAACCAGAAGAGCCAGAGAGGAGGGACTGTTGAGTGGAAGCAGAGGCTCCCTCAGACTCTCTGTCGCCGCCTCCTTAAATCTCCTCCATCGGTTCTGTCATTTACGAGGGCCTCCAAAGGCCCCGGACGTCCGTTTGAAGCTGAACCCAGGACCCAACGGAGGCGGACCGGGACTGGCGGCGGGTCCCCGTCCTGGCTGAACACGGCTCCACCGCAGCTGGATGGAAAAGTCCTACGTACAGGAAAACCGGGCACCTTCCAAGCAGTGGGAGGGGCTCCCGCCAGGGCCTGTTCTCCCCCCGGAGCCTAACTGGGGAAAGATGGGGGCCGAATTGGATGGAAAAACAAAAAAAAAGGCCTGAGGCCAACGGCGTTGGGAGGGCGGGGCCCTCAGAGGTCCAGGCGGAAGGCGCCGAAGTAGCTGGAGGAGTCGTCGGCGTTGACCATGGTGGGCGAGGAGACGGAGACGAAGAGCTCGTCGCCGGCCCTCAGCTCGAACAGGCCCCCCTGGTAGACGGAGTGCAGCGCGTACTCGGCGTCCGGGGGCCCAGCACTTGGTGCCCACCCCCTTCAGGAGCTGGATGGGGCTGGGGGGTAGGACGTCTCTCTTTGTAGACCGCACTGGGACCAGCTGGGTGGGCTGAGCGCTGCGCTGGGTCGGGCCTCGCCTGCCCGGCCGGGGGACGGGGTAGCGGAAAGTACACCTGGGGGGGGGGCGGGGGAGGTCGGGTGATCGACGAACGACTCGGGAAGGAGGCGGGAAAAAGCAGAACCGCACCTGGGGAATTACAAGGTAATAACCGCCCGTCCTGCGGGCACCCGCAGCTTGCCCGTTGGTCAGCGTCATGTTGTGCAGGTGGGCGCCGACAAAGCTCTGGTTGGCCCACGAACGCACCACGTGGCGGCAGGACTGGTGGAGGCCCGGCGTGGGGCTGGGCAGGGAGGGGAACCCTGGGGAGAGAGGGCGGGGTGAGCCGGGGCCGCCGCAGCGCTGGGGCCACGCCCCCCCGGCGCCGCCGGCTCACCCAGCGAGTTGGTGTCTCTGAGGGTCAGGTGGGCCGAGGGCCTCTGGGTCACCTGACCCAGCCTGGAGCCCGAGGTGTTGAAGAGGCGCGGCATGGTCCTGGCCTCTGAGGACGGGAGGAGGGGCGTCAGGGCGAGTGTGTGTGTGTGTGTGTGTGTGTCTGTGTGTGGGGGGGACACTCACCAATGAAGGTCTGTTTAGAGATGATGTTTTCTGTCACCTGAAAGAGAGTCGGAAAACCAGGATGAGCCAAGGAAAGGAGTGGATTCACCTGGGCGGAGCTGAGGAGGAGCGGGGACGAAGGTGCCCCCCGGCGTTGACCTCTGACCTCTCGGTCCAGGTCCAGCCGGGGTTCCGAGCCAGGTTTGGAGGCTAAGTTCTCCTCCTCCAGAAGGAGAAGGAGCGCAGGAAAAGGAGGGATGTGGAAGGAAGCCTTTCCTCCTCCTCCTCTCTCCTCCTCTCTCGCTTCTGTCCATCATCACGGCCATAAACTACAAACGCTCCCTCTCTCTTTCCCGCCTGCTTTCTTTTTCCCTCACCAGGAGGCCTCTGCTTTCCAGATGGACACACTCACACTCACACACACACTCACACACACACTCTGGTGCTTTCTGTACCTCATTACTGTCTTTCATCAGCCATCACTCCGTTCCTCCTCTGGTTTTCAACATCGCTCTGCTGTTTTTATTTTCTGCTGCATCTTTTCAGGTTTATTCCGGTCATGTGACCTGTCTGCCCCGCCCCCCACCTTAAATTTCCCTAATTAATAAGCTGAGCTGTCACAATCGGCCTCAGCGGAGGCTCGTCGGGTGTTTCCCCTCCAGCCGACACTCGATCCCACCTGCAAATTGGAGGTGACGGCTCCGGGCTTTGGCGTGTGTGTGTGTGTGTGTGTGTGTGTGTGTGTGTGTCTGTGTGTGTGTATGAGCGCGTGTCTGCCCCCACCACTGGCGTGTACCCTGAGGCGGAACCCAATACGGTACCAGAGCCTGAGTGTAGCCGCGCTGGCTAACTGTAGCATGACCGCGTCCCCAAGGTGTAAAACGACCCCGGTGTGACCTCCAACAGCATGGCGTCAACATAGCCGCTAGCGGAACGAGCTAGCGCCTTCAGCCGCTGACAGCCCCCCGGGGACCCTCCTGAGTGGCTACAGCCAGCGCTGCTCACTTAGCGGCTAAATATTTACAAGTGAAATAACAGTTTTAAATTTTTTTCTGGCTGTTTCAGGGTTGTAGCTCCAGCATGCTAACGTAAACACAGCGTCAGACGGGGTCAGAGCTGGCGAAGCTCCTTTATAAACACGCTCCATCTGCTGATGGGTAAATGTACTAGCGCTAAGGCTACAAGAAACAGTCGGAGCACGATAACGAGGAACCGCTGTGACTGAAACGCTGAGACCACTAGGCAGCAGGTTGCTAACGCTCCTGCTAACGCTCCTCCTCAGAGGAGTCAGGAGTTTGGGCTCAATCGGAGCTTCTCCTGCCCGTCGGAGCCTGGAGCTCCTGGTTTGGGCCGGTTGTTGGCAGAAACAGGAGAAGAAGAGGCCGAAAAAAAGAGAGAACAGGAGAGGCACTGAAAGGGAGGACTGAGGGAGGGAGAGGAGAACCACAGAGGGACAAGTATGTGCACGAAGGAGAGGTTCTCCAGCAGATTAGCCGGAGCTGCAACCTAATACTTTAATATGCTGCTGAGCTCCGACAGGCCTGGGCCTGGTGTGTGTGTGTGTGTGTGTGTGTGTGTGTGTGTGTGTGTGTGTGTGTGTGTGTGTGTGTGAGAGAGTGATCTTTCCCGGCAGCGTGCGCCTGGATTTGGAGGAAGACAAAAACCACCTGAAGCTGAACTTTGGCAGCAGAGAGGGCAGAGACTAGCAGAAGCTAGCAGGCGTTAGCCTCTGCCGATGTTGCTGCTAAACGCCTCCGCCTCAACAGCCGGTCAGCTTCTGGGAATTCTGCTTCTGGGGAATCTCTGATTCCTGATAGCTCCTCTCCACTCCACACGTCGGGAATGGACGAGGCCCCCGAAAAATTGCTGCTAATGCAGCTAAAAAACAGCAGGTTGACTCTGTTAGCGTATGCTAGGCTACGCCTGGGGGCTAGTGGGACGGCGGTGTTTGGAAAGGTCTGGGAAAGGCCAGAAGTCACCTGATTGCCATTAGCTGCTGGACGGGGATGGCTCATTAGCCGTTTTAGCGTTAAGAAGCCAACGGGGCAGGTTTTCAGGAGCGGTCACGCACCGATGCCGGACGCTGATAGCCGACCTGTTTGGTGCCGCCGTTTCCTCCCAGACGGAGCGCTCGCACGGGCGCTGTTAGCGTGTTTAGAGATCATTAGCTCGGTTACCGTGCTTTAGCCCCGACACAGATTTTACAGCGAGGAACAAAACCAGGATAAAGTGTGTTGTTGCCTCGGCGCCAGCTTCCTGCTCGGCCTTTCTTTGTGACTGACACAAGCCAGAACAAAGAGGTGGAATCCGTCTTTTCTCTCCGTTGTCAGTCACATGACTTCCACAAACAGGCTAAAACTGGGCCACGGGTGCGGCCAGGATCATGTCAGGACTAATAAATCTTAGCGTGGGGGAGCTTCTGCTAGCATAAACGCCGTGGAACCGCCTTCCTGGGCGCACAAACAATCGCCGCCGCGCAAACTGGTGGTGGCGTTTGTTGTTCCAGCGGGAACTCTGACCTTGTCCCGTCCACACGCGGCGCACCGCAGGACAAACAGGAACGGAGACGCAGACAAAACACGGCCGGCCGGGTCAGGTGACTCAGCGCAAACGCCGAGGCTACCGTATCTACGCCGATGAGGTCACGCCTCGGACCGCCGGGGCTCCACGCCGCCGCGGAGGCCAACGCTCCTCCCACAACGGCTAAAAATAAGAGAGCAGAAGGAGATAAAAGGCTCCAAGGTGAGCGTGTGGTCAAATGGGCCCAGTCCAACGACAGGCCGGACTCACGCTAGCGCCGCCGCTAACCCGCTTTATTTGCCCCGGGAAGAAAAACCCACCGAAAGTTAAAAGTGAGACTTTTTCGAGGCTGCTGCGGAGCCTCGTTTAGCATCAAAGACCCTTTTATTTCTGGGTTTTGCAGCGGTGGGGGGGCGCTGTCTGCTGGAAATACCCTCGAGGGGGGGGGGCATCTGACGGGCTGATCTGGCTTCCACCAGCGCTAACAGATGCATGCTAACCGGCGCCGGGAGGCGTTCCAAGAAGTGGCTAGCGGCAGATTTAGCCTAGCGGCTGGTCAAGGGGAAGCTGCTGGAAGACCATTCTGGGTGCTGGCGGGGGGGCAGGAAGTGGGGGGGTGAATGAGCGCTGTCAGCGGCCCGCACAGAGCTCCTTTGTGTTTGTGTATCAGCTGGAAATCACTAACAACTCTGCAGCCCTGTGTGTGTGTGTGTGTGTGTGTGTGTGTGTGTGTGTGTGTTGATGCTAGTGATTGACGTTTGCTCCTGAATAGCCGACAGACCAACCAGCAGAATCAGATCAGATATTTCTAGAACAGCCACTTGCGTCATCCACCAACGGGACCATGTCCCCCAGCGGGGGGCCCCGCCGGGGCCAGACAGGTGTCCCCCCCCTCTTTTTCCCCTCCAGCCGCTCGTTCAGAGCCGCCACGCAGAACTGGTGACACGAACACAAGATTCCGCTTTGTTAATTAGGAAAAGAGGCATTTTAATCAAACCTCATGATCTCCGCTCGTGACACACACACACACACATGCTAGATTTCCCCCTATGAAGGCTGAAACTATGTGCGTCCCCCCCCGTCCGAGACGTCTGTCCCCTCAGCTTTGGTGCGTCTGCTACCAGTTGCTAACGGCAACCGTCTCATCAGTTCTCAAAGTATCCCAGCAGGTGCAGGAGGGTTAGCAGAGCTTCAGGATGCTAACATCTCCCGCTCCAGACCAAAAAAAGGCTCGTTTGTGTCCGGCGCACTGCTAAAATTAGCACCCGGCGGCTGCCAACTGTGGCTAGTTCCCCCGCTAGCTGCCTCCAACAGAGGCTTTAGCGCCAACAGAGCAGACTTCTCTGAAGCGAGGGTCCTAACTTCTTGAACGCAGCCTGTTCCCAGGTGTTGGGAGCAGCAGGAAGTCCTCTCGGCTCTGTCTGGCGATGACTAAAGCATGACTCGGCGGGTTCTTGGGCGGGCTCAGACCTTCACGCTGACTCAGTGTGATCAGGAAGCCCAGAGGAGCCTCGGGTTCCCGTCGCGGGCGGACACGCCGGCGCTAGCGTTGTCAAAGCCCAACCAGATGGAGGCGCGTTGGGTTTGAGCGTGGGGAGCAGCTGCCCCGGGCGGGGTCAGTCGCTGCTCAGACCCGGGAGGGGGCTCTGGGCTCTGGACAGAACCTCTAATTGGACACACATGTCCGAGGTTCCGTCCCTCTGACGGATGTTCCCACCCAAGGGTGCAGGCCTGCATCCTTTCCCCCAGATGTTCCTCAGCCCGCCCCCTTCAGGGATGCGTTCAGGTCCGTCCTGGTGGTTCCGGAGGGGTCCGGAGGGGTCCGGAGGGGTCCGCTCACCTTGGAGATGTAGGCTTTGATGCCCTCGGCCAGCTTCATGCAGGGCTCCCCCAGCAGCTGGGCCAGCTGCTCAGGGATGTCCGGGTCCTTGTGGAGGGCGTTGAGCAAACTCAGGCACTTCAGCTCCTCGGTGACGCCCTGCCTGCGCACCTACACACACACACACACACACACACACACAGAAGAACAGATTTAGGGGCCACGAGCACAACCAGCAGACATCACGTGATCAACCCAGTGGATAAAAGCTCCTAAACGCGACCTTTGTTGGCACAATGGCGCCTGTGTTAGCGCTAGCATGGCTAACCGCTCAGCCGCGTCTTTGCTAGCACGGCTAGCAGCTGCCGGTGCGGTTCTGGTGCCCGACCGGACCAGCCAGAGACAGGCGGAGCCCTGAGGAGGGCAAGAAGGAAGTGTGTGTGTGTGTGTGTGTGTGTGTGTGTGTGTGTGTGTGTGTGTGTGTGTGTGGGAGGTGTGTGCAGTCCAGGTCCTAACCCTGCTGGGGACACCAGCGTGCTCCTTCATCCCTGTCCTCCACGTTTATTGCTTCCTCCCTTCCTTCCCTTCTTTTCCTTCCTCCCCTCTCTCCTCCCCTCTCTCCTCCTCTCTCTCCTCCTCTCTCCTCCTCCCGTCTCTCCCTCCGGACTGAATTCCTGTCTGCTGAGGTCCGTCGGACTTCCCCATCACGAGCCCCGTCTGGGTCCCGGTGTGTTTTAATGTGATGACTCAGCGCTTTGCTGCCCTCAGATGTGCTGAGTCATGTGCCAGCTGACACACCTGTCCGGGCCCCTCTGGGCCCCCTTCCCGACCTTGCGGCCCTAGAAACGGTTGCTAGGCAGAGCGGCGGTGGTGTGGTGGGTGTGATTTTACCGCCGTCTCAGGTTTTATCAAAGCTTGTGAAAGAATGAGCCGAGTTTACTGTTACTGGCCCAGCTTTTTATAAAGTTGGCAACTTTATCGACCAATAACATCCAACTATTCTCGCGGACGCGGTGGCGGGCGCCACCCCAACAAAAACTGCTGACAGAGGAGCGTTGCCCGGCAGCCGTCGCCCGCGGTAACGGCGGGGAGGCTCGCACACACATGGCTGGTCCGGAGCCAGCTCGCCGCTGCCAAAACACACTCCTGCGCCTGTTTGGGCTGAGAGATTAGCTGTTGGTGAGGAGTAAAAACTACAGGACGAGTGTGTGTGTGTGTGTGTGTGTGTGTGTGTCCATTAATGTTTGACAGGCTGCAGATAGAGCCGCGGCGGCGCAGTCAGTCAGACAGCCAGACAGTCAGACAGACAGATGTCCTCCACTCAGTCACTTCTGGACACTTTCTCACCAGTGTCTCAGCTCTGCCTCCACCAGTGGCTTTACTGGGTCATTCTTCCCACCCATACCCACCCACCCAGTCCCCCCAGTCCCCCCAGTCCCCCCCAGAGGATCTGAGGATCCTGGTGGGAGACCTGAGGAGAGAGCGAAGGGCCTGATGCTGCTTCAGGAAGCAGCGAACAATACCTCACTGTTCTGTTACTGTGGTCTGAGTGTGTGTGTGTGTGTGTGTGTTAGTTGGCTGCTCTTGCTGGACACCAAACCCTGAAAGAATATCTGAGTCACTGACTAGTTTACCTCTGTGTGTGTGTGTGTGTGTGTGTGTGTGTGTGTCTGTCTGTCTTGGATCTGGTCTGGAAGTTTCTTGGCAGCCCAAAACACTCATTAAAGAGGATTAGGAAGAGGAGAAGGTGGCCGAGTAACTGAAAGCCAGGAGTGCAAAGTGGACCAGGAGTGTGTGTGTGTGTGTGTGTGTGTGTGTGTGTGTGGAGGGGGGAAGCAGAGAAAGTTGGCTGTGGTTGAGCGTCTTTAAGACAGAC
The DNA here is from genome assembly GCA_000180735.1 of Tetraodon nigroviridis. Classification (NCBI taxonomy): domain Eukaryota; kingdom Metazoa; phylum Chordata; class Actinopteri; order Tetraodontiformes; family Tetraodontidae; genus Tetraodon; species Tetraodon nigroviridis. Next base: position 86,295 of record CAAE01012261.1, read on the forward strand.
CTCCTGGAGGCTGATGTGCTGGTTTGTGCGGTTGCCTGGGGAAGGTTGCTGGTTCCACTCCAGTTTGTCTCTGGTTTCTCCCCACAGACCAGATACACACATGTTAGGTTGACTAGAGGGTCACAGTGTGCGTGTGTGTGTGTGTGTGTGTGTGTGTGTGTGTGTGTGTGTGTGTGTGTGTGAGACAGGATCAGGAGCTGATCAGGCGTCGCCTCCATGACATCTGGACCCTGAAGGTTTGTAGCTCAGACTAGCTTGGACGTGGACCTAAACCACCAGTTAGCTGGTGGTGATGAACCTCCTCCTCCTCCTCTTCCTCCTCCTCCTCCTCCACCTCTTCCTCTAACAAGCTGCTGCTTTAAAGACGGGGTCATGTGATTTACGATCAGCATTGGCTGGCTTGGCTGTTAAACCAAAGTCCTGCAGCGGTTGGCCTGGCTCCAGCCGGCTAGCTACCACAGCTAGCCTACCACTTGTTGGATGAGCCACGCCCACCAACCCCACCCCGGGACAGCCCACGGAGCCAGAGCTGCTCAGGTGGTTGCCTGGAATTCTGGTGCACTTCCTTCTTCCTGGAAACAAGTGGGAATGTTGCTGTCTGAGCTAGCGCTGAAGCTAGATCGCCGCTGATAGCGCCTCGGTTTGGAGTGGGAGCTGCGTTATCTCAGAGCCGGCGTGAAGCTCGGCCCCGGTCCCAGGGGCCCCGCTCTGCTTCTCATCATCCGGCTGAGAACGAGGGATGAGAATGAAGGGAGGGAGAGGTCACGACCTTTCCAGTCCAGCTCGGTCACCTGTGCACACGCAGGAGCGCAGCTAATTTGCGTGCAAATGTCTCTCATGACTCTGTCGTCATGACGACGGGCCAGGGCATCCATCGCAGCCTCACAGGGTCCAACCATGTCCATTTTGGCTGTGTTCCAAACTTTTAACTAGCATAGAATGCTAATCCTGAACCATAAAACCACATCAGAGGCAAAGGAAGGAGCCACGACGCTAAAGGGTTAGCCTGCGCCTGTTAGCGCCCCGACAGCTGGATTCAGTTGCAGCAGACCGTCCCCGGTGAGACCAACCACTGCAGCCCGTTTCCACGGCAACGCAAATGCAAACGGTTTTATAAGAGGGGGGGGTTGATCCTGGCGGGGTCCGGTTGATCCCGGCAACACCAAACATCCACCTACATCTGGGACACCGGGGGCAGGCCGAGACGCTGTCCAGCAGCAGACACGGGCCCCCGTCCACCCGCTAGCTCAGCGCTGAGACACGCTAACGCTGCAGATCAGGGGGGCTGCGCTCGGGGGACGTCCAGGGGATGAAGGAATGGAAAATGAGACCATGAGGGACGGCCCACGCTCCGGCACCGAGCCAGGACGCTCCGAAGGTCCACGTGGACAAACCGAAGCTCAGAGACCCGTCTGGACGACCCCAGCTAGGATCAAAGCTACTGCTTTGAGGTGGCTCAGGTAGATACCAGGAACCAAAACTGAGGAGTTTTATTAGACTTCTGAGAAACGTGTCCTGATTTAGTCGACTTTGACCACAACTGTCCGTAAAAACAGAAAACAAGACCGTAAAGCAGCCTGGGTGGGGCCGATAAGGCCCCCAGACTACCACTGGATAGCTTTATCAGCGCTTTTAAAGCCCCGTGGACGGCGCAAACACGGTGATAAGGCCCAGCTGCACACACACACACACACACACACACACGTGCGTCCTTGGTTTAACAGCCTGACTAGTGAAAACAGGATATTTGCATTCCCACGTTGGAATCCTCATCAGGATACGAAGCACTGTGTGTGTGTGTGTGTGTGTGTGTGTGTGTGTGTGTGTGTGTGTGTGTGTGTGTGCGTGCGTGTGTGTGTGTGCTGCGTGCGTCAATCAGATGACGTAACACTTTTGGTTTCGCTTCTTCCTCCACCGTCTTACAGGAACGATGTTTTCTTCACCTCTTCCTGCTCTGTGATTGACATGTTTTTCTGGTGGAATCGGGTTGTGCTAACAGCTGGTGTTAGCCAGCGCTAGTGGCGCTAACCTTCCCGTGGCCGTGTTAGCGGAAGGACTCCGCATCCGTCACGTTATCTGCCTGGTGATTATTAGCTGACAGGATCAATACGATCACACACTGAGCCCACTTTTAGCCTAGCCTAGCTTATCTTAGCGCCGATGGCTCTTTACATTAAAACATTTGGATTAAAGAGTCAGCTAACAGGCTAGTTTTGCTCCTCTCCGGCGTGAAACAGAAACAGCTAGCCGTGCACGCGCCTGCAGGGAGCCTCATAAAAAAAGAATCTGCTTGTGTCGGGAGAAGAAAAAAGTCCTCCCCCGAGCCGGAAAACTGACCGGTAACTCAGCTCTGACTTCAACCATAACACACAGAGGGTGGGGGCGGCGCCCAGGGAGGGGGGGTGTGTGTTTTGGCAGCAGGGGCCTTGCCTGCCCCAATTCAATCAAAATATTTTGCGACAAAAAATCTGATTAAAATTAGCTCGCGGCGGTGGGTTCGGGGGGTCAAAGGTCAAAGCTGGCTGATTACGCCCCATTAGCCCCGGTGACTCGGCTCCAACAGGGCGGGTGGACGTGGCCCAAAAGGCGGGGGGGGGAGGGGGGGCAACTGACCGCTGAGGCTACACAGGGAGGCTGAGACACGCTAACGTTAGCCTGAGAACCAGGTGACCGGTGTCCGTCATTCGAACGTTCACGCCACTCCTGCTAGCTAGCAAGCAGAGCTCCCGTTAGCGGCAGCCTGCTGGGACGGTTGACACTACGGTCGTTTCTGAGCTTGACTGGGAAAAACAGGTGAGGCCCGCGGTGGAAACACTAGCGCGGCGGCTAATCAGCGGAGCCCCTCCTCCAGCTCCGGCATCAGGCGGACAAGTAAACAAAGGGCCCAGTAAATTGCTCACAAATGTAGCGGGCCTAGCGGGTAAAGGGATAAAATTACGCATGCCAGAACCTTCCAATGTAATTACATGCTTATAAAGGCTACGGGGGCCTTTGTGTAATACGCTTCGCTCGGCCGACTTCAAAGAGGGCGACCTGCTGCAGGCCGTCACCGCGGCTCCGGCCTGAAGTCTGACTGTGATTTAGTGCCACGGCAACGGGGAAGGATGTCAACAGTTAGCGGCACGCTCGACGCCCCGTAGCTAGCGTCTGATCCCAGCGACACGCAAGTGGTAGAGACGACAGCGTGGACACAGAGTGGTGGAGGTGGACCTCACACACACACACAGAACGAGTGTATTGTTGCGTGCACTGTTGAGTCAGTGAACCTAAACAATAACAGAGCGGTTCAGTGAAGTGTGAGGAATGGAATGCCAACACACACACACGCACACACACACACACACAGGAGGGGACACTGTCCTAGAATCAAAGCATGAGGAAATTACCTTTGTCCAACCAGGTAGACCAGTTTTGGAGACTCTGCTACACACAGGCTAGCGTCGCGTAACAGCGTTACAACTGGGGCCAGTTAGCTGGGTCTGGGTTAGCTTAGCGGCGTTAGCGAGTGTAGGAAAGGATGGAAGCGGTTTAGGATTCACAGGCGGAGCCGCCGCTCCAGAAGGCTCGAACCAGCACCGGCGGAGACCAACAACCTGAACAAAGACGGCCGCTGCCGCTGTTGTTGTTGCTGTTGTTGTTGTTGCTGTTGTTGTTGCTGTTGTTGTTGTTGTTGTTGTTGTTGTTGTTGTTGCTGCTGTTGTTTAGTATCTCTAGCTGCTGTTAGCGCTGTTGACACCTACAAACAATCTGTTATTTCAGAAAACAAGTTTGAAACCTCAGACACCAAATTCTCAGCCAAATATTAATTTTATTATAATTTTAAAAATGGGAGAAATTGTTGCTTTTGGATGCTTAAACTTTAACATTTGTGTAGTTTTTTTTTTTCTTTTTTCAAAATGCAGAAATCAGCAGTGAGATGTTACTTTATCTGAAGATTTACTAAATTAATTATTTATATTGATTATAAATGACAATTTTATCAGTTCTAATTTTTAATATATAAATGTATAAATTAGATAAATATAAATACGTATCTGATACGTCTTTGACCTAGTTTAATTGTTATTTTAAATCCTAAAACTCAAACGTAGCTTCTCTTTAAAGGCCTGAACAGCTGCCGAACGTTTGCTTCTAAAATTGTTCCGCACACTGTTTTCTTTTTCTTTACGCTGATAATAAAATCTGCTTCAGCGCTCCGCTCACACATGGCGGGGCCTCGGTGAGCGTGGCCCCAGAGAGTTGCTGGTTGCTGGGAGCCTCTCTGGTGAGCGGCAGCACCAGGCTGGAAGCCTTAAAATAACCAGCCTGCGCATGAGAAGCAGGGGAATCCCCTCGCGTGTGTGTGTGTGTGTGCGTGTGTGTGTGAGTGTGTGTTCAGGCCTATCGGTATCACTCCTAAACCTCGATGGGGTCGCCTGTTAGCTTCCTATCCTATGCTAGACGTTGCTAGGCGGACGAACGCTAATGTGCGGCTGGGAGTCCCGGTTCTGAAGCGGTTCTGGCCCAGACCTGCAGGACCAGGTGATCGGGTTAGGGTTAGGACCTTCTGGGGCTGCAGCCGAAACGGCGCCGAGGCCGTTCTGAGGGCGGAGGAGGGACGGCTACCGCGGCGAGGGAGCGAGGGAGCGGACGAAGGAGGGAGCCAGCGAACGAACGCTCTCCTCCGGTTCTGTTCACGTCGGCGAAAGGACCTTTTATTGGCCGGCAGCTAGCTGGCCGTTAGCTCGGAAGCTAGGCTCTGCGGTCCGCGTGTTCCCGGTTAGCCGTTTCACTCTGGAAAAGCCGAAGCTGAAACCCAGAAGTGAAGCTCGTCTGTTTCTCACATCCAGAACCTCCGTTAAACCGGTTCGCCGCCGCCGCCGCCCAAGTGGTCCGACGGGCTGGGCGCTCCGGGCCCGGCCGAGCAGCAGGGTCAAGAGGTCAACCGCCCAGATCACCCACACCCAGGAACAGGTCTGACAGCAAACCTAAAGGCCAGGCGGTAATGACACGGTAATAACAGGAGGAAGAGTTCTAGCCGGAGACTTCAGATCTTTGAAATTGGAAAAAAAAAGATTTTTTTTTTTTAGTTTAAAAATGTTAAAAATTTAAAAACATAATTGTAGCTTTTGTGCCGCAGGATGGCCGAGCTGGAATGTGAAAGGAGAAGCTCTTTTCTGTCTGTGAGCGCTGGTATCCGGATCAGCCTGGATCAGAAACAAAACCGGTTTTTGCGGCCGCGCTGGTGGAAAACAAAAAAAAAAAAAACAAAAAAAACGAATGAAAACAAAAGAAAAGAGCAGACAACGACAGAAACAAAGCTGAAAACAGGAGAAAAGAGCAGAAAAGAGCAGAAAGGACGAGAAAAGCGCTGCGCGCCGCTGAGCCGCGCGGTCCACCTCTGCACGCAACATCTGGAAGCCGCCACCTCCTGGAATCGGCTCTGAGGTGTTCCCCAGGCCGATCCGCTCCCCGGGCGGCTTCCAGGCCGCCTGGTCGGGAGAACCAGCCGGATTAAAGTTCCCTGGGAAGGTTCGCGTCGGTGCGTCCGCGGCGCGTTTGGTGCGCGAAAAGCGACTTT
>CAAE01012268.1:4714-15592 GCA_000180735.1 Tetraodon nigroviridis
TCTAGGCGAGAGAAACTCCCTGACAGGAAGCGGTGTTTGCACTCTAATCTGTAGGGGACCAAAAGCTGCTTTCTCTGTTTTGTTATTATGCTGTGAAAGAGTTTGACCTTGTGGACATGCTGGGGGAAGTGTGTGTGTGTGTGTGTGTGTAAGGGGCGGGGGGGGGGTTCTTTTGCATCCGTCTGCATCTGCCTTTTTATCCTTCTTCCTGGGTTTGGCCTGAGAGCAGGTGGTGTAAACAGTACAAGCATGCTACTCACCCTCGTCTGGCACCGCGGTGGGGGGGGCACCATAACGCAGTACTGCTGCGCAGCAGATGTGTAGGCGAAACGCCATGTGTCGGCAACTCCTGACTTTTTGCGAGCTCTGCGAGTCTCCCTAGATCTAAAATCCCCGCCACCTGTCATGGGGGGTGGGGCTGAGGGACAGATGCAGCAGAGAAGAAGCCAGCTGAAATGACTGAAACGTGCAGTTTGTGGACATTGTGTTATTGTCATTCACACTGATGCCATGGTGTGAATAGTCTGATGGAAATGTCAAACTGGCCAACCTTCATTTGCTTCAAATCCCTTTCTGGCTTTTGTGCGTTTGCCTGCTTTGCTTTTTTGTGTAGCTTTATCTGCCTTGGTGCAGCTCTTTGGAGGCCGTATCCAGCTATGGCGTCAAAATGGCAAACTGCTGTCTGCCTCAGATCACTGACAGGGCCGCCTTTTTAATGTTAATCTGTTTCAGTTCCTGTACGATGACAATCCTTGACCTAACCTTTAGTTTTCTTCACAACTTTACTATAAACAGAGGTGTTTAGGTTTATGTGCATGTGTAAAGATCACAAGTTACAGGGATTACTGTTGCACAGGTTACATTTTTAAGTCATTACAAAATACCCCGTGCCTGACTTTTGTAAAAGTCAATAACAACAACAACAAAAGTGTTTTATATCTCAAAATAACCTATAGGCTAAGGTGAAAATGACTTATCTCAACATGTAATCCGGTGTAGTGAGCTGGACTGATGGAGTTAACAGTTTGGAATGTTGAGACACCTGTGAGACACATTTCAATCAGAATCAACCAAACCTTCATTCCAGAAATGTTTGAACTATGACCCAGTGAATCAATATGTTATCGTGATAACATTGGCTACTATATGTTGCTATGCTAACACCAGCTATGTAAAGAGAATGTTTTTAAATCCTTCTATCTTATTTCTTCATCCGTGTCGGTCTTGTGTTTTTTAGTTTTAATTTTATAATTCTGTGGTGAGAGAAATCACCTCACTCCGCATTAAGGAATGTCACATGCACAACACAACATTGTGGCCATCATTCAGTTCTTGAACTGAACTGATGAAGCCTTTTGGATAGAAGGCGAAAAGTTTTCAAAGAAAAAGAAAAGAAAGAAGAAAAGCAGACAGATTTTTTAAAAAGTCGAAGAGAGGGCTGATATTAACAAAAGACTTAAGTAAGGGCCAAAACTACTAAAATCAAGAACTGCATGCTATGAAACAATTTATAAGTTACAATGCTTGCTAAATTGGGAGTTGCTACTAGGTAACAGTATAAGGGTTCCATTTTGCTGCAAGCCAAATATTGTTCTGTTTCCTTTAAAATGTAAAATCTAAAAAAATAAAAAAGAGAGATTTTTATTCAGAGAGATGCTGAATCCTGACTGAGTTTACCAACAAATTATATCTGTGAAAATTATGCTGTTTTTCCTGGAATTTTCAGCCAGGTCTCACAGCTGACTTTAATGTTAGGCTGACCTTATGCCTGAGCTTTAAGGCCTGCAAACAGGCTTGGTCTATATCAAAAGCTCCTGATCGAGGTATCTAACCAATCATTTTATGTATTTTCTATCGCTGTTTTTCTTCCTCTTTCTTCTACCCAGCTGTTCTAGGTAAGGTCACCGCCCATCTCTGTACTTTGACGACAAGATGTGGCAGTCTCATGAATAGCAAAGCGCTAAAATTACGCCCCAATGACATTTGAAGGATGTGTAACACTAAAGCCATTTCAATATTTTGATGGACTCACGAAGAGGATGGTAATGTTACATTTAATGTGTTTCAGCAAACAGGTCCTAGGTGAGGGACCAGACAAAGCGCAGCCAAAAAACTCCTTATGATGGAAAACAAATATGGTCCCAAGTTTCCCTGGCCCGGACGCGGGTCACCGGGCCCCCTCCTGGAGCCAGGCCTGGGGGCGGGGCACGACGGCGAGCGCCTGGTGGCCGGGCTTTCGCCCATGGGGTCTAGCTGGGCACAGCCCGAAGAGGTGACATGGGGCACTCCTCCAGTGGGCTCACCACCTGCAGGAGGGCCAAAGGGGTCGGGTGCTATGTGAGTTGGCTGGCGGCCGGAAGGGGGGGGGGACCACTTTGGCAATTAAATCCCTGGCTGCAAAAGCTAGCTTTAGGGATGTGAAATGTCGCCTCTCTGGTAGGGAAGGAGCCTGAGCTGGCGTGAGAAGTTGAGCAGTTTTGATTAGATATAGTTGGCCTCACCTCAATGTATGGTCCAAACAGCAACTCAGTGTACCCAGCCTTTTTGGAGTCCTGAGAGGGAGTACTGGAAAGTGCCTCTTCTGGGGGTTCCCTTGTTTTCCTGGGTGACTTCAATGCTTACGTTGGCAGCGACAGTGAGACCTGAAGCGAAGAATGGCCCCCCTGATCTGAACCCGAGTGGTGTTTTGTTGTTGGACTTCTGTGCTCGCCACAGAATGTCCATAACAAACACCATGTTCAGGCATAAGGGTGTCCACATGTGCACATGGCACCAGGACACCTTAGGCCGCAGTTCGATGATCGATATTGTGTCATCGGATTTGCAGCCATATGTCCTAGATACTCGGATGAAGAGAGGGGTGGAGCTGTCAACCGATCACCTGGTGGTGAGTTGGCTCCAATGATGGGGGAGGATGCCGGTCAGACCCGCAGGCCCAAACGTATTGTATGGGTCCGCTGGGAGCGCCTGGCAGAGTCTCCCGTCAGAAGGAGTTTTATCTCTCACCTCCGGAAGAACTTTGTCCAGGAGGAGGTGGGGGTCATTGAGTCCGAATGGACCATGTTCTGAGCCTCTATTGTGGAGACGGCCAAACGGTGCTGCAGCCACAAGGTGGTCGGTGCCTTTCGCAGCAGCAATACCCGAACCCGCTGGTGGACAACGGCGGTAAGGGATGCCGTCAAGCTGAAGAAGGAGTCATACAGGGCCTTTTTGGCCTGTGGGACTCCCAAGGCAGCAGACAGGCCAAGTGGAGTGTTGCTACAGCGGTCGCCGAGGCAAAGACCCGGGCATGGGAAGAGTTCGGCGAGGCCATGGAGAACGACTTCCAGTCAACTTCAAAAAGGTTCTTGACCACCATCCGGCGCCTGAAGAGGGGGAATCAGTGCACTGTCAGCACTGTGTACAGTGCGGGTGGCGTGCTGCTGACCTTGACTCGGGACATTGTGGATTGGTGGAAGGGATACTTCAAAGACCTCCTCAACTCCACCGATGCGCCTTCCGATCAGGAAGCAGAGCCTGCGGACTTGGAAGTGGACTCTTACATCTCTGTGGCTGAAGTGGCAGAGGATAAAATAACTCCTCGTTGGCAAGGACGACGAGATCCGCCTGGAGTACCTCAAGGCTCTGGATGTTGTAGGACTGTCATGGTTGACACGACTGTGCAACATTGCGTGGTTGTCTGGGGCAGTACCACAGGATTGGCAGACTGGGGTGGTGGTCCCTCTTTTTAACAAGGGAGGGTGTATTCCAACTATAGGGGCATCACACTCCTCCCTGGCCTTCCTGGAAAGATCTATTCAAGAGGAGAGGAGGGTCCGCCGAATAGTCAAACCTCAGATTCAGGAGGAGCAATGTGGTTTTTGTCCTGGACGTGGAACAGTGGACCAGCTCTACACCCTCAGTGGTGTCCTAGAGGGTGCATGGGAGTTTGTCCAACCAATCCACATTTGTTTTGTGGATCTGGAAGTCATTCGACCGTGTCCCTCGGGGATCCCTCTGGGGGGTCCTCCGGGAGTATGGAGTGTCGGGCCTCCTGTTACAGGCTGTCTGCTCCCTGTACGACTGGTGTCAGAGCCTGGTCCACATTGCTGGCAGTAAGTTGAACTTGTTCCCAGTGGGGGTTGGACTCCACCAGGGCTGCCCTTTGTCATCGATTCTGTTCATAACTTTTATGGACAGAATTTCTAGGCGCAGCCATGGTGTTGAGGGGGTCCGGTTTGGTGGCTCCAGGATCGGGTCTCTGCTTTTTGCAGATGATGTGGTCTTGTTGGCGTCATCAACCCGTGACCTCCAGCTCTCGCTGGACCGATTCGCAGCCGAGTGTGAAGCATCCAGGATGAGAATCAGCACCTCCAAATCTGAGGCCATGGTTCTCAACTGGAAAAAAATTGGACTTCCTTCTCTGGGATGGGGAGGAGGACCTGCCCCAAGTATAGGAGCTCAAGTACCTTGGGGTCTCGTTCATGAGTGAGAGAAAAATGGAGCGGGAGATCGACAGACAGACCGGTGCGGCATCTGCAGTAATGCACCGATTTGTTATTTTTGTTCCTACCCTCATCTATGTTTACGAGCTTAGGGTAGTGACCGAAAGAAGGTTCAAGCGGCCCTAAAGTTCATACAGAAAACAAATGTGTGTCTTACGTAACAATGCTGCCATAAGTGTTTTAGGATGTGGTTCACCGATAAAAAGTCTGTTACCATCGTCTGTCTAGCCTTCTGTGCCTTAAGCTTTCAGTCAGAGATTTTCTTGTTTTTAATACTTAACAACAACAGCTGATCTATGTAGAAGCAGTCAGCAAGGTCACCAGGAAGACAACCTTGTTCAGACCTTTGGGACTTTACATACTGCGATAATCAGCAACTATACTTCTTACTGGCAGTGTGCCCAGTGCCCAAGGCTGCCAGTTCCTGATTCACATCATCCATTTCTCACTTTTCGATGATGAAATGTTTTTCTTGTGTTCTTCCCGTTTTTGCTGATTCTCTGTAATACAGTCTATCTTTTTATTTCCAAATAAAATGTAACATTTTACATCAGAAGTCATTGTGTGTTATAAATAAGAGATTACATCCAGAGATCTACATGTTGTTCAGTTTCAGTCCAACAGATTGTTTTAATTTTCTTTTTTTTTCCTGAACCATTTTTATCCCATTTCTAACTCTTTTTTTTCCCAGATTTCTACACCCATCAGACACCCAATTACCCATCCACTGTCCAATTCCATTTTCTCTTCTTTTTTTTCTGTCTCTACCGCTCAGCTGGCAGGCCTACTAGGAGTCACCGCATACATTTCAGTGTTTTTTTTTTCCATTTCCCATTTCCATTTCAATTCCAGGCTCACAGCTGGAACCAAGGCACTTCGCATGCAGATGAGCAAGCATTTTATTTATTTATTTATTTTTATTTTTTCTTTTTTTTTTGAACAGACCAAATAAAGAGAGGGCAGGGAAGAAGCAATGGATGCAGAGAACTAAAATTTAAGCAAGCAACATTAGCTGAATAGTAGAGTAATTAAATGCCACTTTATTCTTATTCAATTAAGGAATCAAGTTTGGTTTAGAGGTTAAGTGACTGCAAACAAGAAAGACAAAGCAAGCAAAAAAAAGTCAGGGCACAACCAGAATAGTATGTGTTGAAGTGAGTGTAAGCATAAAACTAAATATTCAGAATGGAAAAATCTTTTCAAGAATCAGCTTGCTTTTGCTGTCTGTATTAAAAAATTAATTGCACTACACTGATTTCTTGTTATGCTGATTCATTGCACAAAATCGTTCCCCTTCGTTCATGTCCTTTTAGAACTGTAGCTTCACACAAACCTGAACCCTGCTATCCACATGCTGATGACTGAAGGCAAAACCAGAAAGCTCGATGACATCAGCATTGTGTTTTATTAGTAGAAGCTGAGTCAGATCAAAGCTGGTTCCATTAGAGAGGATGGCAAGCTAACAGCACACAGTAATTCACGTGATTGTTGTTGGGAGGGGCACAGGCGGCCTCTAATACACCCTATGCTGCAGTGCCCCGTAGCCCGGCTGCTTGGGTTTCAGGCACATCCCATCTGTGTTTAAAAAAAGAAAAAAAAAAATCTGCTACCACGATGAAAGAAAAAAATATATATTGATTTTAGGGGCCTACTCAGAAGGGGTTCACTTAACACCCACTTGCGTGCAGCCAGCTGTGACAAAATGCTAAACACGTAATAATGGCCATTTAATATTTAATGCTATTGTCTCCACTAATGTTATTTTCTTTTTAAAAATCACAAAATAATAACGTCACACCATGTTAGTGCGAGAGAAATTGGGTAGAAGTTAATCCAGTCGACAGGTCTTCTTGCGCATGGGTTTCAGTCCACTTTTTGTGGGTTACTTCCTATGCTAAACAGTCACTCCGCTGCCACCCTTACATTAAATTTGTTTCCTTTTAAGTGATCTGTGCAGCTCAATAGAGCTGGATGGAAAAGCTTTGCATTTGGTTTTATTGACAGACACCATGTTTGTTTGTTTGTTTTTTCCGGCAGAATTCTTAGCCTCTTTTCCTTTCTTCCTCTTCATTTCTTGCCTCCAAGTCAGCTTACTCTCAGGTCTGAAACACACTGTTCTTTCATTTTTACCTGTACTCAGTTGTTTTTGATTCTGGATGTGCTCCCACTCCATCGTGTCCTCTTCTCCTCTCTGGATGGAAATTTCACAGTTTGTGTGGGCGTGTTGCCATGCCTCGGCTTTCACTACACACACCATTGCATTGGTGCCAATACTGACTACCAATACTCATTTTACTAGCTAAGTGTGTGTATTCATGAATGTTGCATTAATATCCCTAAAGATGAAAGACAAAATAAATGAATAAATAAAATGTTAAAATGATGATTAAAAAAAAAAAGATCATCTTGAGAATTTTTAGTATCTGCCATCACATACAACTCTTTGCCATTGCTTAACACCTTGCAGCGTGCAGGAGCATAGCATTTACATGTTCTCACATTAAAACTACAGTATTTGAGTTTGACAGGGACTGCTGCCATTTTTATATTGCTATGGTAACCCCCTTGGGGGGAAGACAGAGAAAATACAGTTCTATGCCAGTTTGCACAGTGGTCGAAGAATGATTAATATTCCATAAAATACATTCAGAATCAGGGCCTGAGGCTTTTCAAACAGCGTTGCACCCCGCCAATTGGAGCTCATGTCCCGGGGTCTGCCCCGCCCCCCCCGGCCCCTCTGTGTGTGTCTGTGTTTTGTGCGCTTTCTCTTCTTTCCGCCCCGCCGCCCGCCCCTGCCCTGTTCGGTTTTTCTCTCCTTCCCCCGCGTCTTGCTCTTCGCCTGCGTCCCCCCTCGGCTTTGTGCTGTCCTTGCTTCTTGTGTTGTGTCTTCTTGTGTTCTGCCTCGCTTTGGCCTGTCTTTGTCCAACTTTTTTCCAGCTGTGATCCATGGCCTCAAATTTGGAGGTGGTGATTCTCATCCCAGTTGGTTCACACTCGGCTGCAAACCAGTCCAGCGACAGCTCAATGTTACATGAAGCTGGTGAAGCTAACAGGACCACATTATTACTGCAAAAAGCAGAGACCCGATCCCGAGGTCATCAAACAGGACCCCCTTAACACTATGGGTGCGCCTAGAAAATTCTGTCCATTTTTTGATGGTGTTGGAGGCGGGACGGGGGGGCGGGACGGGGGGACGGGGGGGGGGTTGGGGGGACGGGACGGGACTGTAGTGACCGAAAGAACAAGATCGCGGGTACAAGAAGCTGAAAAGAGTTTCCTCCGTAGGGTGGCTGGGCTCTCCCTTACAGATAAGGTGAGAAACTCTGTCACCTGGGAGAAGCTCAGAGTGGAGCCGCTGCTCCTCCACATCGAGAGGAGTCAGATGAGGTGGCTTGGGCACCTAATTAGGATGCCTCCTGGATGTCTTGGCTGGCCTGGGAGCGCATTGGATCCCCCTAAAAGAGCAAAAGGAAGTAGCTGGGGAGAGAAAAGTCTGGGCCTCTTTGCTTTGTCTGCCACCCATGCGACCCGATCCCAGATAAACAGAAGAAAACGGATGGATGGATGGAACATGCCACCTGTGTCCCAGTTCAAATTTGTTTTTTGTCACTTTTTTATCCCTACTCTCCACCTCTTTGACTTATGAAAAAAGATGAGATTAAAAAAACAAAAAAACAAACAAAAAGCTTTCTAACACAAAAGAAGAACATGAAGAGCCGTCACTGACCCGCACAGAGGTGTGTGTGTGTGTGTGTGGCTCCAATGTTGTTCACCGCATAGTTGGGCTCTCTGCAGAATGTGTGACAAGATTTCCCACCCACTCAGGATCAGAAAACAATCATTTTAGGATGAATCATCATTAATTCATTGCGGTGACACTCTTTGTGGGTATATTGATTGCTGCAATCAAGGGCCAAATGTCATCACAGTGCGGTGTTAAATTCCGTACAAAGTATTGGGGGGTAAATCCGGCACAGTGACTAATGCACCACCGTGTGCAGATGCCCGGAAAACAGCTGTGGTATCATCATCATGAGTTAGGGGGTGGGGGAGAACTAGCATCCAGTGGGGAATGGAGAGAATGAACAGAGGGGAGCTTTAAAGCGCCCATTGTTCAGTCTATGTCAGACATGGGAATCATGTCACAGTTACTTTCTTCTGCTTTTTCTACCCGCTTTGACTCTCTTGCTATTTCTACTTTGGGCGAGGCGGGATTATAGTTTACCCATTCCTTGACTATTGGAATTAAATTGATCCCCTGCTCCACTTCTAATCTTCTCATTATTCTTTCCCTGTGCATTCCTGTGTGTCTTTGTAGTGCCTCAATGTCTTATCTTGATCCGGTGGCTGACTCACCAATTGTTCTCCCAGTCAGGTTGCCTCACTTTTGACACCATTTGAAAATGGGAGAAAATGAAACAAGGCTCTATAAGGTGGTACGTTGCAATCCCCTGTGGTGCCTTTTATCCTATGCAATAAATGTCAGACATGCTTTTGTCTCTCTTATGGTCATAACATATCAACACACATCCTTGCCAGGGCATTTTGATCACAGCTGATGTAACCAGGAGGTTATTAATTAGGAAATCAAAGAAGACTACAATGGGGTATCTTCGCTGCTAAGTTTAATGGCCAACTTATTCCTCAGAACTGGACCGGAATGTTTCAACCGCTGTTTGAAGCAGAATCAGATGTTCCCAGTTCCAGGAGCAAGCATCTAAACCTTCCAGGTGAATGAACCAAGACTGAAAAGATATAGGATAAAATCTAATATTGATTTAAAATCAGACCTTTGTTATTGTCTTTGAGAACTACTTTTTTTACACATTAGTAAATATTATATCTAATAATATATATAACATATTATAACATTAATAATTTCCCAGAGGGCACACTGGGGCACTTCTCATTTATCAAAAATAATTAGTGTCAAAGTATCGTTACTTAAAAGGACATTTATTCTTCAGGTAGCGGGCAGCAGGCGTTTAGTTGTCTATAAGTCTTCTAGTCTTGAGAAAAAGGAGGAGTCTGCATGTTATAACATGCACAGATTAGGGGTTAACGTCTGTTCAACAGGTTCTCATCTCATTCTGCCAAAACACTGCAGAAGATTTTTCTTTTTTTTTTTCCGTTTTCCTGCTGTTTCTGATCAGTATATATGAACGCCATACAGTTGAGGAATTAATTCAGTGTCACAAGTTGGGGCAACAATTTTAATGTGGTAGTAAAAAATAATCAGATTGGCTGATTAGCAATTATATTACAAGTCAATTCGAGTCAAGTCAAGTGAGCTTTATTGTCATTTTCGAACATATATAGCTGGTGCAATACATATTGAAAATGAAACAATGTTTCTCCAGGATGTGATGGTGGTAAGACAACACAAAATGGCACAAAAACACAACAAGGCTACGCAAAGACAACATGAGTTGCGTACGACAGTGCAACACGACATGTAACAATGTGCAACAGGACGGGTACATAGACCGGCAGGAATAAAGAGTGGAGTAGGGTGGAATAAAGTGGAGTGAAGTGCAGGCTACAGTGCAAATGTTGCACAGATGTTGCGCAGAGTTTGTGAGGTATTGATATGGCAAGGGGACCCAAAAAAAATTTGATGACCTGTGTCATCAAGGGATTCAAAAGATTATTCTTTTCTGTCAATTTTCTGGGAAACGCTAAAGGAAAGGATCTTGCCCTAACTCAAAACACACAAGGAAGGGATTAAATCCAATTTTGCCTTGTAGAAATATAGGAAAGACCTTTAAGGAGACAGGCTTGTGGACTAAACTAAATTATTATCTTTAGCCAGACAGCATACTGGCAAAATTCAAATTAAAATGGATCTCTGTCCCTTTAGTAATTCCTTTCCTACTCCTCTGCTGCAGCTCCATTAACTAATGAGGCCATACAGTAAATCACAGCCTCCAATACTGCGATGAAACGTCTTACGTAAGAACACCATGTGCTCAGCTGAATCAGAATTAGCCACTGCTATGCGGCACAATATCAGCCTCATGCAAGGCAATGAGAGGTCTAACCCCCACTCTCATTGAGTCCTTTGCCTCGCAGAGCAGGGCAGAACATATGTGGGACCCACATAAATCATACACGACTGTAACAACATGAGACAGCTTGTATTAGATAAAGGAAAAAAGTTGAAACAACGTGAAAAGACCTAGCTGCCTTGTGCCTAATTGTCAGTAGCCGGTTTATATAAACATCTGACAGCATAGTGTCTGTCTGTCTGTCTGTCTGTCTGTCTGTCTGCAGCCAGAATAATAGATCCCTTCATCAGACTGAATGCACCATATTGCTGGGCTGAGAAATTATTAACCAACTGCTATAAAGCAGCTATGTTTGGAATGTGTGTTTTTGAATGCAACTGCTCTGC
>CAAE01012276.1:3811-15441 GCA_000180735.1 Tetraodon nigroviridis
GGCGAAGAAGAAGACATCTCTGCAGACCTCTCACTCTCCAGACAGCAAGTGTTAGAACTCCTTCTCTACAGCAGCCAATTTGGTGCACTGCTGACCTAAGCAACACAGAAATAGTTTCTTTCCTTCTCGCTGTCAGTTGATCATCTTCTTCTCTTTGTTCTTTTCTCTTTGACTTGTGACTTTGCCCAGCTCAGATTGCATGTCAACTTCACATGCTGCTCAAACATATCTGGCATGTTACCTTCTTGTCTGCTCCGCTATCTTAAGATATCAGTTTTTCTTGAGCTGCTACCAGATAAAATGGTGGATTTTGCTCCTTACCTACACGTGTTGCTGTCAGACCACCGAATCGTCTCCTGGGTACCAAGTTTGATCGACTTCTCTTTACAAGCAGCAGAGTCCAGCCCAGTTCAGCAGCCAACACGGTTTGTGAGGAAATGTGATTTTCTTGTGTCCAGTTTTTCATTAAACAAAACACTTCAAGCTATCCACATTAGCACAGAACATATAGAGTCTGTTTCCAGGTTAACTGTTACTGAAAGGAAACCACCTCGCTGGACACAAACTCCATGGTGAAGACAAAAGAAAAAAAGTCAACAACAATAATCACGAGAGGGAAACTAGGATATAGTCCTAATATAAATATTCAGAAGGAATAAAACTGAGGAGCAATCTCAAAGAGAAAGAGGCATGAATTTATTGATTTGGCTCATAAAAATGATTCAATGTGCATTTAATATTTATATCTCATGGTCTGATACTCTGTTTAATATTTATGAACATTAAGATCATTTGACAGGAGCCTCTTTGCAGCAGCTGAGGATTTTCTGCAGAACTTCCTGACATTTCAGCACCAATATTGCCACCAGGAGGAGGACTTTGGCCCCCAGAGACACAATAAAAACCAGCAACACAGAAGGTGGCGCCCCAGGTTCAGATAGCTGGCACTGGAAGTCCACCATGTACAGGGTTGACTGGTCTCGGCCCAGTGGGTTGGAAGTACTGCAGGTGTACTGTTGACCTGGGTGCCACATTTGTCAGCTGGCTCACTGTGTGAAGAGTTGGACTCGGGACCCTGGGCTACTGGCTCCACCTCCAGTGGTTCAACTGTGCTGAGCCACTGGACATCTGGCAGCGGGGAGCCCTGCACATGACACACAGCTGTGAAGCCAGACTGCTCGGTGCCCTCCACCGTCAGCGCCAAAATCTTCGGGGATGCTGCAAACATAAAAACCAGTCATGTACCACCATCTAGTGGTAAGTTTAGTTACCACTGCTGTCCTTAAGTTTGACCATGAGTCAAAGGCTACATGATTAAAGAGCACCTTCTTCTTCTTCATCTTGCACTATTTGATCCCACAACACTTGTCAGCTGAAAAAGCAGCTGTAAGAAATAATAGCAAAGTGTCCTCCTGGTAATGATGTACCCATAAAACATTTTTTTTTTCTTCAGGATCACAGTTCAGCTGAGTATGACCTTAGTCTGTCTAGACTTACCCTCTACTCTTAGCCTGGTACCCATTTTGTCCTCAAAACCAATGCGATTTTGGCCCTGGACCTCAACTCGACAGTAGTAGCGGCCATTGTCCTGCAGGGCAGCGTTGTTAATCCGTAGTGACAGGTCATGTTCCTTCGGGTTTCCCTCCAGCCGATAGCGTTGGTCCTGCTGTGGCCCTGGTTCACAGGTGGGGGCTGCAGGCGTGCTTGTGCAGTAGTACAGGATGACAGCATCTGGACCATGGCCCAGACGCCAAAGCACCTGCAGTGAGGAATGCTGGGAATGTCGTGGGTGGCTGAAGGAGCATGGCAAAACTACCGGGTAGCCATCAATTGCTCGGACCTCCGGCTGCACATTCATTGACCAGTTGTCATCTGTAGAACACAGGACAGCTGGAAAAAGACACAAAACTGCCTTTAATGCAGTAAAAGCACCATCATGCTACATTTTTCTGAAGGAAAAAATATAGGAGTATGACTAACAACTCACAGCAGAGTCATGGTATAGAACAAAGTATCCTGTCATCATCATCATCATCATCATCATCATCATCATTACATCATTACAAATTTATGAAAAACACGTTATTCTTCAGTTTGCCTCAGGCACCTTATTCATGGTAACAATCTTAGAAATAACACAGTTCTGTTTGTGCGCGCGCGCGCGCGCGTTAACTCACCTCCTAAAACAGGTAACAACAGAATCCATATTCGACATCGACAGAGCCTTTCGATGTTCATCATGACGCTGGTGCTATAACGCGCGTGTGTGTGTGATCTATAATCTCAGACCGTGTGTGTCCTCTAACTGCTGTGTGCGTGTGTGTGTGTGTGTGTGTGTGTGTGTGTGTGTGCTGTGTGTTGTTGTGTGTGTTGTGTGTGTGTGTGCGCGCGCGCAAGTTTTGTTGTTTCTGTTGGCTTTTACTATGAAAGGAATCAGCGGAAGACTTGGGGGGTTTTTTTCCAGTCACTTGACGTGGGTGTGGCGTTCACGCGTTTCCACTCCGCAGCAGCTGAACTTGTAGAATTGGGTTTCTCCTCATTAAAAATTGTTCGAATCGTTATCATGCAGCATACTGTCATAACAACAACGAGCAGCCGGTCATCCGGAGACGGAATCGTGAACGTGGGCTATACTCGGACCATCCCCGGACTGCTGAAGCTGGGACAGATCGTTAGTACCGGAACATGTTAGCTAACGCTAACCGTTTGGAATGTGTGTCCTTCAGTGTATAATATAGTAATGTGTAGCTCAATTTTAACAATCTCAATTTCCCCTGTTTTATACACTGAACATATTCTTGTAGATAGAATTAAAATGATTGTTAAAACAATAATTTTTTTGGGGGGGCGGGGAATGTTCGCTATTAAGTAACCTTTTGATGATCTATGAATGTTCCTCTTTGGTCCTGAACCTTCATAATCATCATAATACAGCCTCAGTGGTCCAGTTATCCTTTGCATTGAAAATAACTAAACTAATCCTTATAAGCAGCAACCCTCTGCAAAATGGACATCACCATATCCAACATGTATTTGTGTCATTTGGAAATATCAGATGCCCATGCAAAGTAATGCTAGCCTGTTTCAGGTGGCTGGTTTTTTTACCTATGTTGACATTACTTCCTCGAGCGTCATAACACAAACTTTAGATGCAGTGGAAAGCCACAACCAACAAATGACACAAGTTGTTTTATTTTTAGGTGGCACTCTTCATTACCGTGCTGTGTGTCCGCTGTGCACGTGGATGGCCCAACTGGGCAGCCTTCCAGTTCTTTGAGGTGGTTACACTGTGGTTCCTTGGAGTCTTCCTCATCTTCTTCCTTATGCACCTGTTCAAGTTACACGCCAAGATGAGCTGCATCAACTGGCCACTCACTGTGAGAATTTCTCTGATTGGCTGTTCACAGTGACGGCTGGAAAGACAAGCTTTCCCTCGCTCGTGACAACTGTCTGACTTAGCATCTAGAAGTTATTAGATTCCCTGATCCCCACTGCTGATGGGTTTCTTCAGTATGATGTCCTTGTATGAGGAGCCACAGTCAAGAGGGTTGGGGTTTAAAATGCAGCTGTTAAAATTAGAAAATGATTTAGTAGCCTTAGGACATCTTGTATTATAGCAGATGTGGTAGTCAAAGTTGCAGCTGCCCCGTAAAATCAGATCTTAATGATGGCTTTGGCCTAGGGTTAAGTAACATCAGAACTTTTCTGACTTTTCTGCTAAACCCCGTCTTACCACATAAACCAACATATCTCTTTATCCTGCAGGAAAATAAAATGTTTCTCTCTTATTCAAAAAAAAATCTAAACATCACAATAACAGGAGATTTTGGGAGGCCCGTCTTCACACATGAGGTATTAGCTGTGTTGCCGCGGACATGGACCCATCTCTGCTTGAAACCATGTAACAGCATGCTGTCATGTGACTTGTGCGTTCTGCTGCAGGAGTTCTTCCACTATGCTGTTGGTGCCCTTCTTGTCTTCATTGCCTCCGTTGTTGCTGCTGTGAAGAGCGGAGCTGTCTCAGCGCTGGTCACAGCTTCGGTGTGTGAAAACTGAGCTCCTACTTCCACGTCTGCAGCACCACATGTCAGGCAGGTCGGATGGCTTCATGGCTTCACCTGGTTCACAGACTGTGTTCGCAGGTGTTTGGCTTCATGGCTACTTTCCTAATGGCTGTGAGCTTGTGGACTTCCTACAGTGTGCCTGCGGCTCACCTCAAACAGGTATGCTATTACTGGTGATGATGAAGATGGCAGATATTTACATTCTGACTTCATGATTTTAGGATGTCAGCTTTTGATTGATGGCTTCCGTTTTTTTTCTTGTTTAAAATTTGTTTCTTCCATCTCGTGCTGCAGTGTGATCCAGTTCTCCGTGTCCTGGCCAGCCTTCGGGTTAGCGCTCAGCTACATGCAGATGTTGCTGGGTAACGCTGCTGCAGAGGTAACGGAGCAGCTGGTCCAGCACCACTCACAAAAGTATTACCGTAAAAACCGGACTATAGAGCGCACCTGATTATAAGCCGCACCCACTACATTTTTAGAGGAAAACCGATTTTGTACATACACAAGCCGCACCTGTATATAAGCCGCATGTGCCCACATTAAAACATGTAAACTTATTTACAAAGAAAGACGGTACACAGAGAGAGTTTTCAAAGTTTTAATAATATAACTTAATAATAATAATAATAATATAACTTTCTTCCCAAACGGTGCCTGTGACAGGGCAGTAAAACGGTAGCAACATGGTAGCAACACGCTAGCAACACAGTATAACAGGTCTGGTAAAACAGGTCTGGTAAAAGAACATACTGGTAAAAATCACGGTAAGCCGTCTTCATCTTCCTCCTTTGAACTGAAGCCATCGAAGTCATCTTCCTCAGTGTCGGAATGAAACAGTGTCATATAGACGTCGTCACACACTCCCTCAGCCTCTCTCTCGCTGTCACTGTCGCTGGCACTCTCATCCTGAGACAAATCCACTCCTGATTTTGTGCCCTCCTCTCCGTCACGCAGCAGACCGGCTTTTCGGAACCCGTTGGTGATGGTGGATTTTTTGACGCTGCTCCACGCTGTCAGGATCCACTGGCAGACATGTGAAAAAGTTGCTCTTCGCATGCGGCCAGTTTTAGTGAAAGATTTCTCGCCGCTAGTCATCCAATTCTCCCATTCAACACGGAGCGCCACTTTAAACGCACGATTCACACTAATGTCAAGCGGCTGCAAATACTTCGTTGTGCCCCCAGGAATCACAGCTGGAATGGAGTTTGTCCTCTTGATGGCTGCTTTCACAGAATCTGTAATATGGGCCCTCATGCTGTCCAAAACGAGTAATGCTTTTTTTCTATGAAAAAATCCTCCCGGTCGCTTGCCATAACACTCGGTCAACCATTCTTTCATTAGGCTCTCTACCATCCACCTTTTCGCGTTAACTTTCACGACAATGTCTTTCGGAAATTTTTCTTTTGGCAAAGTAATCCTCTTAAAAATTACCATTGGTGGAAGCTTCAGTCCGGATGCAGTGCAGCCCAAAACACAGGTGAAATGAGTTCTCTCATGTCCGGTTGTTTTCAGCATGACAGATGCTTCTCCTTTCTTGTTGACGGTCCTGGTGAGGGGCAGGTCGAATGTGAGAGGTACCTCATCCATATTTATGATGTCGTCTGGTCCAAATGAATTCTCTGCTATCTTTTTTTTAATGAATTTGTGAAAATTTGCGACTTGTTCCTCGTAGTCGGGAGGGAGTTGCTGACACAGAGTGTCCTGATGGATAGACCTTTTCTTTTCATAAATCTAAGACACCACGACGGTCCTCCTTTGAAAACCGGAATTTTCTTTTCGGTGGCGATTGTTTTTGCTTTCAGTCTGATCTGCACAGTCGAAACACCTCGGCCATCTGCTCTCTGTGTGTTCACCCAGTCTTCTAGAATGTTTTCCAGTTCGGGCCACCTGCTTTTATTACCTCGGAAAGCTTTTTTCGTCTTTTTACTTCAGCTCCAGTTCTTCCCGCTGCCGTTTCCAGCGTCTCACCATCGATTCGTTTATGCCAAGTTTACGTGCAGCAGCTCTGTTTCCTTCTTTATCGGACAGCTCGATTGCATTTAGCTTGAAAGCTGCGTCATATGCCTTTCTTTTTGCATTTTCCATGATGAGGGTATGTTCACGCTAATTTAATTTATGCACAAGACAAGAAGTTGCAGTCTTCCTCGACGCATATATTCCACCGGTCTTAATCTTACCTTTTCTACTCGAGCGCGGCTGGCGGCCGTTAGAAAAATTACATAAATTAGCCGCATCACTGAATAAGCCAGGTTGCTGCTGTGAAGAGCGATGTCTCAGCGCTGGTCACACTTCTGTGTGTGAAAACTGAGCTCCTACTTCCACGTCTGCAGCACCACATGTCAGGCAGGTCGGATGGCTTCATGGCTTCACCTGGTTCACAGACTGTGTTTGCAGGTGTTTGGCTTCATGGCTACTTTCCTAATGGCTGTGAGCTTGTGGACTTCCTACAGTGTGGCCTGCGGCTCACCTCAGACAGGTATGCTATTACTGGTGATGATGAAGATGGCAGATATTTACATTCTGACTTCATGATTTTAGGATGTCAGCTTTTGATTGATGGCTTCCGTTTTTTTTCTTGTTTAAAATTTGTTTCTTCCATCTCGTGCTGCAGTGTGATCCAGTTCTCCGTGTCCTGGCCAGCCTTCGGGTTAGCGCTCAGCTACATGCAGATGTTGCTGGGTAACGCTGCTGCAGAGGTAACGGAGCAGCTGGTCCAGCACCACTCACAAAAGTATTACTTGTTTCCAAATGATTGTGTCAAAGGTGTAACATCACATGGTCATGTTAAAAGAACTAAGCACGGTGCGAAGAGTTTGTGTTATTGTAAAGACCTCAACTCCCAACAGCCCGAAACATTTTTAGTAGTTTGCTCCATTGATATTTACTTTATCACTTTTCTTTTTCCATACATCGAACAAACTTATGAAATCACTTTAAAAATCACCTTCAGTAAATTTACACATATTTATTTTACTTCAGCCATCTAGGTGCTTATTTTTGCACTAAAATATTTAAAAGAGAATCGTTCATGTTCTTATTTGACAATGATAGCGTCCATGACAGCGTTAGCTAAAGGGTTGACCATGCTGCTCTAAACAATCACTATCGGGAGTCATCTGTCACTGAAACCAGTCCAGGCAATTGCACAACTTCCTCATGTCTGTTCCGATTTAGCCCAGATAATATTTCAGATCAGGAATTTTGAGTTGACAGAAATAGCTGGAATCACCATTTAAAACCGTTACTGACTGACTAAAATTCCCATGACGCATCCAGTTTGTTCCCCCAAGATGTGCAGGATTTGTTAAAGCACATCCCTTGAAGCAAAAGAGAGACAGCAGCATTTACATTCAACAGAAATTCAGGCTCTGCGAACACCAGACACGGACACATAAAACACCACAGAACTTAGAACTTCTTCAAAATGTGGCAAAATGTGGCGTCACATGAATAAGAGTGTTGGCAGCAGTGACGGTGCTATCAAAAGCTGCTGCAGGAAGTTGGGTTCAGTATTTAGGATGTATAATGATTTCTACCAACTTTTATCAGATGCTGATTTGGGCATATGTGTCTGACGTAACAGCTAAGTGCTAACAGCTAGCTGTTTTTTTATCACATGGTTTCCAGTCTTTGATGTTTACAGTTTACAGAGCAATGTGCTTAGATTTGAAGGATTTTGGCAGTTTTGCGCTCAGAAGTGATGCAGGTTTTTTCCGCTCTTTTAGATTTTTTCCAATCAGGACTGTGCACTAGCTGCAGAGACAACACATCAATATAATTGTTTTACCTCTATCTTGATTCTAGTAGTTAACTTGAAATAAAACAAGCAACAAAACTAGAATGTTTATTTCTACATTATTAGAACTGAGATGGTAAATTGTAATGCAGCAGAATGTTTTCAATGATCTTGAAGATTGTGAACAGTATTTGAAACCATCTATCAGAATGTGTTGAGTTTCTTTGCTTCTGTTTCTGTGGCTGTTTAAACCACTGATGTTTGGGGTCTAAAGCACTTTATTTTTAATTGTATTTCTGTTTTTGTTTTATGTTTTCATTCATTTTCTGCTGGACTTTTTACGTTTTCTTTGTAATGTCTGGCCCATAATAAGCTACCCGTGAGCTTGTCAGAGGTTCTGAATAAGGTGCTGAGCCTTGAGCATCTTTTATTGTTTTCATCATGGACAAAACCTTTGTTTCTATTCTGACCAGTTTATTTTGTGCTTTTTTTCCAGTTGTTTTTGATACAAAATTAAAGTGCAGTTGTGAGTTAAATTTTCATGTTTTATTACTCTGAAAGTTAGTGGATTTGGATTTTTTTTTTTTTTAGTTCAGCTTCAGTACAAGCAGGGATGATGACCAAATGCATTTCTTATTAAAATCTGAAAACCGTAAAATGGAAAACATCTTCCTCGTGTGCTCACATCAGCTCCTGCACCAGTTGAAACTACTGTGTTTGTTCTTCCATTTTCCACTACATTAGTCCACATTTATTATTCTTCATAATATCTCACCTGAAGAATTGTGCTGTTTTTGAATATGACTGAAAGATGTTAGAGCAAGGTCAAAAGATAACCGGACAGATGTATAATCCTAAATTTCAAAGGTCTCCATTGTGGTCTGTTCGATCTTTGATTCAAAATGAGGGTACAAACAGACTAGGAGAATTTTATTCTATAATAACTGGCTGCAGCGCCCCCTAGAACACAGCATGGTCATCCAGGTACTGGGACTGAAAATCAAATGCAGAATCAGCTTTATGGTGACATACAAGGAATTTTACACCAGTCTAATGTCACTCTTCCAAGAACAGAAAACGTAAAAAATATGACCAGACCCTCATTATTAATTACTTTTAGTGGCTGCCAGCTAAGTTGGACAGAAGTTTTATTGTAAGCTGCGTTTCCATCAGTGCCATAACCATGATGGGACGGTCATGGCGTTGTCATTGATATCAGTGATTTCAATCATTAATCTGCAATCACTTGAAAGTCCGTAACCATCTTTTGCATCAATGCGCATTTCATAATGAGAATTACTTTCAAAATCAAGTGCCCCTGAGACCTTAATCTCCCCTGTTTTGCTGTCTAATGTAAAAACCTTTTTTGCCTTGTCGGAAATGCGGCTGAACTCATAGATCACGTCTCCATTGACACCCTCGTCTGCGTCTGACGCACTAACTGTGAGGACAACAGTTCCAAGCGCAGCGTTTTCAGGAACATCAGCTTTATAAACAGCCTGCTCGAACACCGGGGCGTTATCATTAGCGTCCAACACAGTTATCTGAATGGCTGCAGTTCCGGATCTTTGCGGGTTGCCACCGTCAACAGCCACCATCACAAGATGCACATTCTGCTCGGTTTCACGGTCCAGTTCTTTGTCTAAAACTAGCTCCACATTCTTAGAGCCACTTGTATCATCTCGAACAGACAAGACAAAATTGTTGTTCTTTTCTAAAATATATTGTTTAACTACGTTGTGTCCGACGTCCGCGTCATGTGCATCATTAACGCGATAACGAGCTCCTTTGACTGCAGATTCGCTAATTTCCAATTTAATTGTCTCCTTTGGAAAAACGGGTGAATTGTCGTTTATGTCTTGTATGAGCAGGGAAATGCGGTGCACCTCTAAAGGATTCTCCAGAATCAATTCCGTTTTCAGCGTACACGACACCTTTTCCCCACACAGCTCCTCTCTGTCAATCCTTTCCCGGATGACCAAATTCCCCGTCTTTAGATCAATATCACAGTATTGCTGATCTTCAGTTTCAATACGAGCTTTACGTTTGAACAGTTTCTCGACTTCCAGTCCGAGATCCTTGGCGATATTTCCAACAATAGATCCGGGCCTCATCTCCTCGGGAACGGAATAGCTCAGGTCCGCGCTGGTGTTGCGCACGAAAAGAGCACAATAAAGGAAAATGGCTATAAGTACATTCCCTCTGAGATCCATTATTTCTTCCGAATGAACGTCGAAATGGATTTGAAAAATAAAAAAGACGGCTGAAAGATCCGCTACTCCGTTCGGAAAAAAGAGCTGCTCTGCTGTGGGTGGAGAAACGTCTCCTCATATTTGCAGTTAAATGGCGACCCCAAGGGTCTCTTTTGTATATTACAATTACAGTCGTGAACTAAAACGTTCTGCACCTTTTCAAAATGGTATTTTGTTGAAGCTGAGAGGACACGAGCGTCCGTTGGGTGTGTTTCTGGAGGGGAAAACGTCTTCAGCACCAAGGACAGCGTTCGGAGCCAGACGGCCAGGCTGATGGAGCTCAGACCAGTCAGGATGTTTCAACTAGCTTAAGTATAACAGAATTCTGGCTCTAAAGTATATTCTTTGTTTTCTCAGAAAGATGTCGGTGTTATGTTGGCTAATTAGCAGGTGTTCTACTTAGCTACCAAGTAAAAACAACACTGATTCTGAAAGAACAAAGATGAAACAAAGAATTGATATTGGAGGGTTTAACATTTAAAATTATGGATATTATGGTATTACACGCATCACACTAATCACATTTCTATCTCACCTTTGTAAAGTATTGTTAAACTTGTCATTTTATGTGTGTTTTTTAATTAAATTCTCTTTGCACTACTTCTGGCTCACGGAAATGTTTTAATAGTTTGCTTTATTTTTAACCCACGGTATTGTCAGTACTGTATTAGCAAACACCAGGCACTCTGCCATTCTGCACGAAAAACACTTGTGGGCAGCATTTAGCTGTTAAAGGTCGATGATGAATATCATTTAAGGGTTATTTAAAATTGTGTATTTGTTACGACGTAAGTGTATTGCCTAAAATCAATTAAATGGTTGCTTCTGCGTTTGATAATTGAAGATGGTTTTCATTGATAACGCTTTTATTTGATGAGAAAACAGTTAATCCAAGAGTAGACTTTGTGTTTTCTGGACTTTAATTTTTCGTTGAAAACATTTTCGCTTTCTATCCTGCAACGCCAGGTCTGGTGAAACTGAATTTTTTTTTTAACTGAAACTGCCAATAATCCTGCTAGTACTGATATATGCAAGTATTGATGTGTGAGAGAAATTAACATCTAAATTCAGCAACATAAATCAGATCTCTTGTTTTGAATAGAAACCCTCAACCATCTCTCCTCCCTAACCCTTCTTTTCTGTCTACAAATGACAATCAAAACACAAATGCTCAAAATACAGATAATTGATTAGCCACACATGTCAGCAACATACAAGACTTGATCGTCACAATCAACTTGTGCTCTAATGTGTACGTATGTGATCATGCTATATTGACGGCACCATTTAGCACATTATGATGAATGCTGGCAGGAAACGAATTACAAAGAAAAGTCCTGCATGCAAAACAACAGCTCATTTATCTGGAATCTTCAGAGGAAGAGGCTTAGGGTTAACCCAAGATGCAAACATGTTTTTCTCTAAATTGTGGTAATAACAAAGCATATGAACCCCCTCAAAGATTTCTAAAACTTTTGGATCCTAACTCTGGAGTTGCTGTGTTCCAACTCCGTTCTTGCACATAATAGTGAGAGTAATGCAAGTGGTTATTGAATTGGTCACAGTAGTCCAAATAAA
>CAAE01012276.1:19998-32272 GCA_000180735.1 Tetraodon nigroviridis
GAGTGCATTTTGATCACCTGCAGACACACACCTGCCGATTAACTGTTAAATCCTGATCACCTGGCCACTGATCTGCACCCAGACTCAGTCAGAGTTTGTTGGCTCTTTGTGCAGATAACTTTACCCTTTAGTCTCTGTGGGTCTAACCCTGAGCCTGAGTCTGTCTCTGGATGAAGGTGGCTGTTTTACTGCAGCCAAACACAAGCTGACATCAGACTTCCTGCCGATATTGCATATTTGTTGTCATAATAAGTAGTGCAGTGAGGTGTACCTCACTTGATTTGAGCTGTTCCAGAGGTGACGTCTACAGTGTAACGGCAGGATATGATTGGCTGCAGCTTAGTAACAGAATGAGATCAGCTCATTAAGGCCATGCTGGGAGTACAAGAACCCTCCCCCCCTCGTTCTTCTGCTTCCTCCTCCTCATCTAACCACATATAAGAACATAATGCCTACAATAAAATACAGACCAGAAACACAATTCTGATTCACATTTTGAATAGTTCCGTATGTAGAAATTTTGAAATGTGGACTTCTATTTTGCTATGTGGTTGACCTTGCATTGGTTAAGAATGATGATTCCTGAATTTTTGTAGTTCTTCTTCTTTGCTTTGTATTTAGAGTTAATGCACAGCCACTGCACCTGGAAACAAAAAGAAAAAAAATCTCAATTATATAAAAATATCTAAAAATTGCAGAGCAGAACCCTGCCCCCCCTACAGAGGTCTGGTGCCTCAGAAGGTTCTAAATGTGTACATTTTGACACAACATATTTAGTGCTACCTGTCGTCCTTCTATGGCGCCTCTCATCTCCTTGAACATAGTTTCAAACTCTCCAATGTAGTCATGTTTCCCATTGGAGTCCCAGTCCCAGACAGTGCACTAACAGGACAAGCAAGAGTGATGTGATCGTCACTGCCATACCATACCGATCAACGAAACATTAAAATACCGACGATTTTCTAAAATCCACATCAAGGTGGCTTGGATGGCCCCTGGATGCCGAGAGGAGACCCCAAAGAAGACCCAGGACACACTGGAGCAACCATAGCAAAGAGCTGGAGGAAGTGTCCAGAGAGAGGCAAGTCTGGGTGCCCCGTCTCAGAGGAAAATGGATGGATGTATGTTTTTAATTTGTGATTTTGGGGTATTAAGCATATAGTGTGTGTGAGTGTGTGTGTGTGTGTGTGTGAGTGTAATATGTGTTTGTGAGTACCTGCAGCTTGCGTTTATGATCTCCGTCACACAGCGAGTTCAGAGAAACCTTGAAGGTTTTCCATACCGGGTTTAAATTATTCATAACAGTCTGAAATCAGGACACAACATCTCGAGCACACACATGTTGATTGTGACAACACACACAGAAGAACGACTGTGTTTGTACCTCAGTCCTGTAGACGAGCTGCATGGTTGCATCTTCATTCAGTCTGTAGATTTCCAGGAATGGATCTGATTTAGTAAAGAAGTCCTGCAGACACACATGCGCGCGCGCACACACATATACACACATAAAGTTATAGTTCTGACACTGACACACACTCTCACAGTTACAGCTCTTACCTTGTCATCCAATTTCCTTGCACTGAATGACAGTTCAATGTAGTCGTCATTACCTGTCAGCTCCTCTGCAGCTATCTACACACACACACACACACCACGCACACACACACGCGGAGACATTGTCGACATCAATTCTCCCCAAACTCAAGCAGATGATCTGAACTGATGCTTACTGTGATGATGCTCTTCCCTACAGTTCCTCCTGGTTGCAGCAGAGCCTTGGACAGCCTTCTCTGTGAAACAATCTGCAGACGTGCACACACGTACACACTTATACTCATTCCTTAGAGAGATTTCTCATTAACATATTGGGCCTAGTTCTACTCTAAAACAAACCTTTGAAGACCAGCCAAATTGTCCTCACTTGGGTAGTATCATACATTGTGACCTCACAAAAATGCACACTTGATGCATCACATTTTGTTTTTGACCATCGATTGTTTCATTGGCTGTTTGAATGACTTGGTCTGAGTTCAGCTGGTTTTACGCAGGTGTGCTGATCACCAGCAGTATTAGGTGAGGACCAGGGACACCTCTAAGGACCATGATTTAGCTCTGCCATACCCAGAAATGATCAATATTTTTGAAAACTTTCCTTCAGGCGTTGTTGGCAGTAACAGAGAAGAGAAGATGAAGATGAGGGTCTGACAGTTTAACAGCAGTTCCTGAGAAGAGGAACACACACATTCATTCCCGGCTGAATTAGTCACCGTCCAACATTTCCAGATGCCGAAGATGTTTGATTGGATTTAAGCCAAGAGAGGTTTTACTGTAATTAGGCTTCTCTGAGTCTGCAAACCGAGGACAGAGACTGGTTCTGATGTTTGCAGAGGTCAGAACCTTTGGTATGCTCCTTGAATAACCTCTCTGGCACAAAGTTGGGCTCACCTGTCCCAGGTTACACTCCACAAATCCAAGGAAGGCCTCATGTTTGCCACCATAAAGGCTGCCACTGTAGATGTCAAACAGTTCAAAACGCAGACGCTGCCTTTCCTCAAAATAAAAGTCCAGGGTGAACACCTTGGAGAAGCTGGGGTTCCCACAGCTGGAGATCACTTCAGTGCGGCCCACCTATATGACAAGACCAACCCAAGACCAAGAGTGGATAGTGAGTTTGGATTCCTAGGTCTTAACACAATAAGGAATGATTTATTCTTTAAACCTCAACCTTGAATGTTATTTAGTCATTTGTTTCCTTTGCTCAAGTTTTTGGGAATGTATTTGCAGGATCTTGCAGAGATAAAGATTTTGTCCATCTAGCTAAAAGTGCAGGTAGCGAGACGCTCAGAGGAAGCGTTGCCTCTGATCTGTCCATCAGACTCTGGGTGGACTCAAGCCTGAAGCTGGCTTCTATGTGCTCTTCACGGTTACGAGCAGATCACTTGTCCTCACATGCCTGCTGATCTGCAGCGTTTCCAGGCAGCCAAACTCCATCTTTGGAAGAATGCACATGCATGAGTCTTCTTTCTGCTTCTTCCACCAAGAAGTGCTATTGACCACTAGCCAACAGTAGCCTTGGTCAACTTGATCCTCAGGCACAAGTTGGTAAGTCTGTCTCTGACCTCAGGGCTGGCCGAAGACTGAGAATTCACTGTTTTGGAACCAGTAAAGTGTTATTTTTCAGCCCAGTAACAGCTAGATTTTCTCAGCCTGCCAAGGACAAACACTGCTTGGCTGCTGTTGATAAAGGCCAGACTGCTGAGGAACGTTGACCTGATCATCTCTAACCCCGGAAGTTTGGAAAATGAGGGAGAAAAAACAGTCCAGAATATCTGCATGGAGGTTCTAAACTTTTTCAACAGGTGAGTGACTGACGATTGTCCTCAAGGAACTGCAGTCGCTGTATGAAGCCACTAAGCTGTTTAACATGACATTTCTTGCTTAAACAGATCTAAACTTGCTTGGTGTTGTAGGATACGGTGGCTCACCTCCATCCACTGCCCACAGGACTGCATGGTGAGGACCAGGCAGGGATCAGGTTTGGACAAACCATCACGGTCTGGAATTCCTTTACAGCTCAGCTGGAGTTCTACTTTGGTCAAATATGGAGAATTAGCTGCCGATTCGTAGATGTCGCTCATGGCTTACGCAGGATCAGCTAATCTGTGGGATGTTCCCTGAGGAAGAGACATGTCCAAAGGGAGGGTTACCCCTAACTCACAACCCTAGCCCTAGCCCTGAAGAGCTGAGGGCAGACAGTCAAGAGTAAAGTTCGCACTATGTGCTGGGTGTTAGCAGCCAAAAAGAACTGTCTGCACCAGGGAGCAATGCCACAACTTTGTAAAAATATTAAAATCATTAAGATGTACTTGTTAATTAAAATTGTTACAATTTCTAATATGTCTTTGTAGTGTTGTATTTTCGTCCGGGCGGAATTAATTTATGCACATTAGTATGAGTGAGAGCAGAATAGAAGCAAAACAAATGTTCAGGAAATAGGCCAGTCAAAACACAACGCATACATACATCATCATCATCATCATCATCATCATCATCATCATCATCATCATCATCATCATCGTCATAAACTT
Source organism: Tetraodon nigroviridis (assembly GCA_000180735.1). Lineage (NCBI taxonomy): Eukaryota > Metazoa > Chordata > Actinopteri > Tetraodontiformes > Tetraodontidae > Tetraodon > Tetraodon nigroviridis. The sequence goes on from CAAE01012276.1 coordinate 24,090, forward strand.
CTCCTCCCCCCGCCATGGCATGGCAACACACAAAAACAACAAGGGGGTGGATAAATGAATGAATGAAATGACACTCTCCTCATGGTGCTCATCCTAAAAGTCTTTAAAAACAGTCAGTTTTGGTGCTTTAAATACAGAGAACAAGCAAAACATCCAACATGATGCTGACGATGGGAACGGACGGGGTATTGTCCCTCACCTCACAGCTGCAAGAAGAAGAAAAAGAAGAAAAGAATTTGCAGGAACAGATCAGATGCATGCAAAGTTTCTGCTGCAAGATCAGCTCCTCATTCAGAGAAGCTCAGCCTCTTCTTTATCTTCCTCATGATCCTGCAGGTGATCCTCCATGGTGTGGTGGGGAGTCACAAACAGCCTCGTGGTTACGGTCAGTCTTATGGAAAGAAAGCCACACACACACACACACACACACACACACACACACACACACACACACACACTCAGAGAGAGAGCGGGGAGTGAACAGGGAGTGAGGAGCAGACTACAGCAGCTCCTGTTGGCTAAACATATAAAGCACAGCTTCAGTTCAGTCGTTAAAAAAAGGCATTTAATGTAAAAACTACATGCTTGTAATCCTGTAATGCTCTAATCCTAGACTGGCTGCTGCTCTTGAAAATCGGAACATTTTAGAAGTTAAAAAGCACTTTAAAAAATGAAATACAACACGGCAATCGAATCCCATTAGATAGTTAACTGCTAATTTTTTTGTGATATTCTGGGACTTTGTCAATTCTAAGTCTGCTTTCCCCTAATTCTTTTCAAGCTGTAAAGGGAAAAAACACTCATTAAATCCATTTGAAGAAATGGGCACCAAGACTTTGACTTGCACTCCTAAGGTTTCCTTTTATTAGAGGCCTGAAGGGAGCAACGCTTTCATCCACATTCGTTGCTCTGGGTAAAATGGAGGCATCGTCCACAAGAGGGCGACATTAGGTTCCTATTTGTTTCTGACTGTTAAGATGTGTTGAAGCACATTAAATCCACTTCTTAAAAACACCTTGATGATGGACATGAGTGGTTTACACTGGGGCTGCAGTTGATATCCGATGTAACACTGAGTTCTGACCGTGGATTCAAACATCTGAGTCTGATTCTACCGTCAGTATGCAAACGTCAGGAAACATCGTGAGAGTTTGCGGTTTGGTCCGGAAGCTAGTCGTTTTGACTGACTTCAGAATAAAGTCTTTCTGTACACGCGGAAGTTGGGGCAGCGGCAGAGAAATAAAACGTCGTGTTTAAGGGGATCTGGCAGAAAACACTGGTGCTCGAGGGGATCTCGGAGAGAAAACGTCGTGTCTGAGGGCGGTGAGTTTCATTCTTTTTCACGCGTAATCTCACTTCCGACTGTTTATGCAAAAAATCAACTTTTACGATCAAAGTAAAACTAATCGTAAGATGCCGGAGGCCAGAAAGTTTTATTAAAGTGGGAAAGAGAATTTGGAGTCATTGCACTTGTTTTGCTACTTTTCCTTTTTATTCAGTATTAGACCACAAACCAATCTTCCTCAAGTCAGAATGATCACGGCTGTAAAGAGCACAGTGAATTTAGCTGTTGGTTAGGATGTGCATTGAAAAATGGCGACGAATTCTCATCGATTGATATTAGATTCGATTGGCACCACGCGCTTCTATCCTGTTCGTGGGCCATTGATCAAGATTTTATCTTTTTTATCCATCAAACAGGTTAGAACTTCAGCTCTGAAGTGTGACAACCATTTAAAAGGCTGTTTTCATTTGAGTCTTTTTAAAATGTTTGATTAATTGACTAAAAACCAACGTTCAAAGGCACAAGCACCATCAGTGTGCCTGCTGTTGCTTCTACAGGTGACCTGTTTGGTAGCGTAGCTCAAGGACCACTGAGCCATCCCCGTCATTCCTTTGTGTCAGATGGAATCAGATGTTATTAGTTTCACTTTGGTTTAATCAGAGTAGGTTCAACTGTGTCCACGTGTGCCGTGAAATGCAGCTAACATCTAAATGCAGCTGTTGAGAAACAAAGAGGAACGTCTTTAAATCTGTAGCCAAGGACACCTGTGGTCTATAAATGACATTAAGGCACTGAGGAAAAACCCAGGTGAAAGTCTGGATGCAGATCAGCATCTTCACCTCTTCCTCCTGTGCTTTGTTCTGCATATCTGCATACCAGATAATATGCTGGTTCACATCATGAAATCTTAAAGTGGGCATGTTTGCCGCCAGACGCAGGGTCAAGTACTTGTCGACACCTGAAGCACAGTAGAAATGGAATGCGGTAAACGGGTGGCGTGTGGTGTTGGGGGACGGGCAGATGTTCTAACACAGCTCTCTCTGTTCAGATCCACCATGACCACAACTGAAGTTTACTCGCCTACAACTGCATCAAACCCAAAACTGTCATGGTTCCTTGTTCCCTCAGAACATCTGGATCAAACTCGTTTTGGGATCAAGCTGTGTGAAGTGGTGAGTTTAAACACATGTCTTTCAGTCTGCTGTTAATAAAAAGAAGTGAACTTCTGAAGAGAAGGCCACAAACTGAGTAGAACCAGAAAGGTCCAGTTTACCATCAGTCCAGCTCAGCACTGCAGCTGGCGTCAGAAAGAATGTGTTTCAGAAGGTCTTTGAAGGTTAAAGGAGGACTGGTGGGAGACCAGTGGAGGCTACCTGCCCAGCTGTGGACTAACCCAGTCCCCAGTTCAGACTGGAGTCACTAGAGGAACTTGCATGAAGGAACTGAAAGTGCTGCATCTCCATTGTAAGCACATGTCACCCAGAGCTCTGCTCATGTGTTTGGATGAAAAGAGGAAGTGGAGGTCATTGCTCTCTGACCGTGAATGAACTACCACTAACAGAGCAAAAGCAGTGCTTCCCAGATGTTTTCTCTGAGTCCTCCTCTGAAGCTCACTGTGTGATCAGATTGTTGGGGACACCGTTTGGTGACATGTCCAGGTCATGTGACTAACATCCTGGTTGATCTTTTTTTAGGTCCTGTCCTTTGTGGCCTTTGTCCTAGAGGAGCTGGTCACTATCTGTATCAACTGCACTGCCCTCTACTTCTTTGAATTTGTCAGCTGCATGGCCTTTTTCTTCACGCTGCTGCTCGTCATCCTCTTGGCCACACCCCTTCACTCATGGGTGAGCATCACCTGCTGGCAGCGTGTGGTAAGTTCTCAACTCACTCCTGTAGCTCTACAAGCTTTCATTTATCAGTATGCTAAACATGAGTCCTGTTTTCTGTAGCTTAGCATAAAGCTGCCTATCTTGTAATCCTCTCTTGCAGGATTTTGTGTACTCGGCATGCACTGCTATCCTCTTCATCATCTCCTCCATCGTTCTTGCTGCAGAGAACAGCGGAACAAGTCTGGAGCGCAGTGTTCTGGTCAGAGAACCTTCACACTTATGCTCTTCCTGCTCCTTTTGCTCTAGCTCATCTTCCTTGTTCTCCTTTACAGGTGTTTGGCTTTGTGGTGTCAGTGGTTTTTATAGTTGACATCATCTTCTTCTGGAGGACTCATGATTTCCCCATTAAGAAGGACAAAAAGGAGGAGTTCAATAAGGCCGTGGCAGCAGCACAGGCTCCTCCTCCAGAGGCAGAGCGACTCAATATTGCAACTGATGCAGCAGAATGAGAGTTTTCATGTTATCATATGTGTTTGATCTCTAGCTGAGGTGGGATTGTTCTCCATTCTCTCGCCACCAAAGTGAGTCAGATGCTCCCACTGGTCTGGTCTTCAACCATCAGGATAATGGCTGGCGTTCAGGGCATGCAGTCAGCTGCACTTCTGACAGATCTAATTGCAACTGTCCAAAACAAAACTGCTAATCTGTCATCTTTTCAGTTTTGTCCATTTTTGTCTTCATTACTTCAGCCTAAAATTGACACATTTTAGCAAAAACAGGAAGTGACATCATTACTAGCAGGGTTGTATGCAAATTCTAATTATGATATGTCTGCATAAAAAGTATTGCTATTCACTCTGGATTGTGAGTTGCTGGTGATTGTGAGGGTTGATAGTTGAATTTTAGTGATGCATTTGGTCCTTTGGATGATGAATGTGTCCAGTAGAGGAAGCTGTTTGCTTTGATGAACATGAAAGTAGCAGACAGGTCATCAACAAGCTTCTGATCAGTCACTTCAACCAGCACTTATCTTTCAATCCCTTCGGCTGACAAAATGCAACAATAACCTCTTTAGTTTTTTCGTCTCTGGGTTGAAGAGTTGACCCTAATGATGGAATTATTGATCTCAATCTTAAAAAGAGCTTCTGAGCAGCACTGCTTCAAACTATCAAAGATGAAATATTTTCTTCACGTGTTTTTGAGTTGATGGTTTTTTTTTTTCATACAACACAATAAAGTTATAGAAGAAGAATGCCTATACCTGACATCCCCTGAGCTCCTCCCTCAGCTTCCATCTTATCATGGATTACAGCTTATTTTGGACACGTTCTCTATTAATCAGTGGTTTTTAATTGGAATGTGATGGATTTAAAAGGCTTTTATTTCAAGCACACCTGAAATTCTATTTACTAATTGAGGAAATTTCCATCGGGAAGAATGATGCTGTGACAAATGTAGCAAAGCTGAGTTTGAAATGGTCCCCTGAGGAGCTTCAGGCTGCCGAGGGACAAGCCTCAACAGCCTGTCCTGATCTGGCTCTGCCGGTGCTTGGACCACCTCTCTGTGATGTGAAAATGGAATGTTCTGGGGTCCATAATCTAGGCAAAAGCCCACAATGTCGTGATAAGGAAGGATTAAACCAATCATTCACATTTTGAGAAGCAGTTTGGAAGTGTTTTGGGGTTCCATTCACATATGCAGAGGAGTGTGGATCCACCCCATTACCTTTAGATGACTGCAGTGATATTAATCCTTTCACCACAAACATTAGGTGGGGCCAAAACAACTGCTTGGAACATTCTTAAAAAGAAGGAACCCACCGATGAGCTCAGTAACACCCAAAGACCCTTGAAGACCACAGAAAACAACTGTGGTGGTTGACTGAAGAATTCTTTTCCTGGTGAAGAAAACAATCTTCACAGCAGTTGGCCAGTTTAAGAACACTCTCCAGGAGGTAGGCGAATGTCCGTCACGGTCAACAATCAAGAGAAGACTTCACCAGAGTAAATACAGAGGGTTCAAAACAAGATGTAAACCATTGGTGAGGCTCAAAAACAGGAAGGCCAGATTAGAGTTTACCAAGCGGCATCTAAAAAAGCCTTCATGGTTCTGGAACAACATCCTATGGACAGATGAGACCAAGATCAGCTTGTACCAGAGTAACAGGAAGAGTATGGAGAAGAAAAAGGAACTGCTCAAGATTCTAAGCATACCACCTCATCAGTGAAGCATGGTGGTGGTAGTGTCATGGTTTGGGCATGTATGACTGCAATGGAACTGGCTCTCTTTAATTTATTGATGATGTGACTGCTGACAAAAGCGGCAGTATGATTGACATGAAATAGTGTTTCGGGCAATATTATCTGCTCATATTCAGCCAAATGCTTTAGAACCCATTGGACGGCTCTTCACAGTGCAGAGGGACAATGACCCAAAACATACTACAAAGGCAACCAAAGAGTTTTTGAAGGGAAAGAAGTGGACTGTTATGCAATGGCCAAGTCTATCACCTGACCTGAATCCGATTGAGCATGCAGTTCACTCGCTGAAGACAAAGTTAAAGGGAAAATTTTCCAAGAACAAGTAGGAACCGAAGACAGTTGCAGTAGAGGCCTGGTAGAGCGTCACAGGCATGAAACCCAGCGTCTGGCGATGTCTATGCGATCCAGACTTCGGGCTGTAATTGACTACAAAGAATTTCCAACCGAATATTAAAAAGTGAAAGTTTGATTTATGATTCTGATTTCAGGTATAACTCCGAGAGGTGCCACCTCCAGAAGTTCTCCGACGACACCGCCATCGTTGGCTGCGTGTCAGGGGGGGACGAGCTGGAGTACAGAGGAGTCATCACCGACTTCGTTGAATGGTGTGAGAAGAACCACCTTCTTCTTAACACCAGCAAAACACAGGAACTGGTGATAGACTTCCGGAGGACCTCCACACCCCACACACCTGTGAACATCCGGGGGTCAGACATCGAGCTGGTGGACTCGGTCAAATACCTGGGTGTTCATCTGAACAATAAACTGGACTGGTCCCACAGCACCAACGCCCTGATCAAGAAGGGCCAGAGTGGCCTGCACCTGCTGAGGAGACTGAGGTCCTTTGGCGTGAGCAGGGCTCTGCTGAGGACCTTCTACGACACTGTGGTGGCCTCTGCGGTGTTCTATGCCATCGCGTGTTGGGGGGAGGCAGCACGGACAGGGACAGGAAGAGACTGAACAAGCTGGTTCAGAGAGCTGGCTCTGTCCTGGGCTGCAGCCTGGACTCCATCGAGGAGGTGGAGGACAGAAGGACGTTGGCCAGGCTGACGTCCATCAGAAGCAACACCTCCCACCCCCTACACCACACTGTGGAGGCCCTGGGGAGCTCCTTCAGCTCCAGGCTGAGGCCTCCTCAGTGCAAGAAGGAGCGCTAGCGCAAGGTCCTTCCTCCCCACAGCCATCAGACTCTTTAATGCTGCTTCCTAGGTCCTACACAAGGACTAACAAACCACGTGTACATACTTCACGTGTACATACATATATGTAAATCCTGTATATAATATTTATTGGTGTACATAGTGTCACAAATCTTCCTGCACTTTCGTACTAACCCTAACCCTAACCCTAACCCTAACCCTAAACCAAACAAAAATAATACATTTACACACTGGCTCAGCGCAGCTTTAACTGCTAATGATGTTCGGGTGTTAGCATCCCTTCTTGGTGGAGCTGATGGTTTTGAGGTTACATCCTTCTTCAGGCTGAAAGGCTCAAGCTGTAAAAACAAACCCCTCGTGTGGACTTGCATCAGCTGAGATTCACCAATCCTCAAATCACAGCTGTCCCCTCGACCATGGCTGAGGACTCGCAGTTCCGTCCTGATGAACAGACAAGTAGAAAGGAGAGGAGCTAGAGGAGCAGCGAGAGCTGAGTGTGTTCTTCAACACAATGACTTGGCAATTTTCATGCCGCATAAAAAGGCGGCTGCTTGCCATCTTTGCCACAGAGAAGATGACTTGGCTGCTGCTCATCACTGCCTTCTTGGTTTTCTGGCCAGACCTGCTGCAGGGCCGGTCTTCAGGTAAGCCAAAGTTTTGTTTGTCTGTGCATCTGTGTCTGAGGTAAAGCCACAACACTGCTAGCACTTTTCTAAAAACTTTGAAATTCACATGTGGGATGTGGGAAGTGTGTGAGACAAGAGCAGGAACATGAACATCTCGGCGGCACTTTTCTCTATTTTAACTATGACTGCAGCGACAGCGCCATTAGTTGGTTGAAGTCATTGTTTTCTGTTGTTTAGAGTACAATTTGCAGTCAGACAGTCTGAGCCCATGTGAGCTGCTAAGGAGTGTGGCTGTTGCTAAGCAACAGGCTAACGTTCCTCAGTGTGCAGAAGATGGCAGGTTCAGGTTTGTGTCTACAACATGTTTCCATATTTCTAGTTCTTTTTCAGTTGTTACTCTCTCTCACTCTCTCTCTCTCTTTCTCTTTCTCTGTCTTTGTGTGTGTGTGTGTGTGTGTGTGTGTGTGTGTGTGTGTGTGTGCGCGCGCGCATGTGCGTGCATACATACAGACCTGTGCAGTGCAAAATGGGTGGACAGGAGTGTTGGTGTGTAGATGCTGAAGGTCAAGAGGTCATTGGGACTCGAACCAACAGCTCCGCTCCACTCTGTGAGACTGTTACTCTCTTTTAGATTCATGCCATTCATGTTTGATCCTTAATCTGTGGAGGATGAACTGCAGGGATAGGGAAAGAGGTGCTGGTATGTTAGGGTTGGTATGTAAGGTACCTGCCATGTAACGCAGTGTCTGGTGGCAGCAGCCAAATGTGCCTTTCCCCACCACCCTTACACACCGCCACCACCATTTCCACCCCTGCTGCTTGAGTGTTGTGTGTTGTTGTTGTATTCTATGTTGCTGTGACTAGAAGACACCTGATGGTGTGTGTACAGGTGCATCTCCCTGCCAGTTGCAGTCTCTGCTCAGGTGTTCGCCTTCAGGACTCTTTGAAGAGGTTCAGTGTGAGCCCAGCAGGGGGCAGTGTTGGTGTGTTGACCAGGATGGGATGGAGCTGTACGGTACGAG